>JAQQSO010001918.1:0-14843 GCA_028658305.1 Pachyuromys duprasi
AAAAAAAAAACACATGCATTTAATTTCTTTTGAATTCTTTTTGCCAGATAGACTTTCACATCTCTATTTTATTGGTTACTCTGTTGAGACCAGTTTACAAAGACATAGGTCAAAACCATGTATGGATAATACCTTCTTTGACTTCACCTGTATCATAATGGTTAAAGTCAATAAACACATTAGAGTATGCTAAGATATTTTTGAAACTGACTGAATTAATTGTTCCTCCACTGTACCCATAAGGGAGTCATCATATTATAATAATGGTATATAATTTTCAAAATTGGAAAAATTAATGACCTTGTTAGACTCAAAGTCTTTTTTAAAGTTAGGAGTGCATAACTGAGTTAGCATGTACTCTATGTATTTGCCTGAACCTTTAAAAATTCAGTTATAGTACTTAGTTACACAGACTTTGAACACATACATGCCATCTTTGTGTCTTTGTTCACTTAGTTTTTTTTATTTTATTCATAATTCCTCTCAAGTAACTATATTTGAAATAAGATTCAATTAAAAACAAATCTAAAAATCTATAGAATATTTGATAAAATCAAAATCAGTTCAAGAGCAAAATTAAGAAAAATATACACATTTCCATCTCATAAGCAAAGTTTATTAATTTCTGACATAATACAGTTTAAGGACAGGCTGACGTTAGAGTCATTTTAAGGGCATCTCCTGTCACCACTTTCCCTGGCACCATTTTCCAGATTTAACCTTGAAAAGCCCTTTAACTAACATGTGCTTTGTGATTGTTTTTCTGAACTTAATAGCATTACTTCTCTATCATCACTCATGGGTATTGAGAATTAGCAACATGACTTTTGTGGAGTTCTTTTAAATTCTCAAAAGTAGCACGAGACAACTCTGAAATAAGGAATTGGAGATTTTTAAGACTGTTCCTCCATTTGTGAAACAACATTTGAATGACTATAAAAGGTACCTCTTCAGCTAGTTTTAAAAGACTTATTAAAAAATGAAAGAGATACAGGTCTCATGAAGCCTTTTTACTGAACCAATTCAAACAACTCAAGAAAGGGGGTAGACATTGTCCAGAATGTGTAATACAATAAACTGTCAGATAGAACATGAGATATTGCTGCCTATAGGCCAAATCACATCTCCCATGGCCTCTATACATTTGTTATATATGGTGTCTTATTTTTCCTCATTCACAAGATTTAGATAGTCAAAGAAATGTCCAAACTGACGTCTCCTGATTCTGAAACTTTTATGTCAGAAACTAGAGACACAGGGAAGATATATGGTGAAAAACCTGATCATCAAGGAGCACGAGAAATAGAATCAAGCCAGAGTCATCTGAGAAGAGCAGAAGTAAAAGCTCTCCTGTGGGAGGAGAAGGGGAAAGCCACATATTTTGATACTTCCATGCAGCTTTCTAGCCTGGAATTATTTGTCCATCCTCTACTGATTGCTCCTACCTTTGAGGACATAGCAGATTCTCTCTGCAGACTAAATCTTGGGTATGTGGACAAATGGGTTGGATTAGATAGTCTTCAAAGCAACCAGCCAAGGTATCCTGCAGTGTTCTGGAGAATATAAACATTTTACAAAAGCTATTCTCAATAAAAGGTAACATTAAAATAAAATAAAGGGACATTATGCAGTAGACTCCTCTGCTGGAACTAATTGGGTCTTTAAATGCTGTAAGTTAATTCTCTGTCAGCATAAAATTTAAGCATACCCAGTATCAAACATTTTTCATTAAATCTCTTTATATTTTCAAATTTGCTGTCTTATAGCAGTAAGTATGAGCAATATTATCCTCCAAGCACTCTGTTCTATCTGTCCCATTTCTACTGTGATATTGCTTTTGAGAGCATGTGAAGGTTGTTAAAACCAAATGCATTGTAACTTATACTTCCAAAGCTAATGAAGAAATAGCACAGTAAATAGTAACTGTATTTATATTTAATAGATTTTTAAAACTGCTTGTCTTACTTTCTGTTTTATGGCTGTGAAGAGACACCAACGAATGCAACTTATAAAAGAAGGCATTTAATCGGGTTCATGCTTACATTTTCAGAGAGTTTATCCATGACCATCATGGCTGGAAATATGGCATTAGGAAAGAAGACATGGCAGTAGTTAAAAGCTTATATCCTGATTCACAGGCAGCAGGAGGAAGGATAGTGAGACTGACCCTAGAGTGGGCATTTGAAACCGCAAAGTTACCAACAATGAGACATCTCCCCCAACAAGGCTACACCACCTAATCCTTAAACAGTTTCAACAACTAGACACTAAGCATTCAAATATATGAACCTGTGGTGGTCGTTTTCATTGGAATCATCAATACTGCTGTATCACATTCTGTGCTCTCATAAAATTCCCTTTCTTCCTTCCTTCCTTCCTTTCGTTCTTTCTTTCCTTCTTCCTTCCTTCCTTTCTTTTTTTCTTCCTCCCCCCTCTCTAACACTTTCTTATTCTTTCTTTACGGCTTTTTTTTTTTTTGCTTTCTCTTTTCTCACAGTTTTTTTTTAGAGGAGAATATGATAAGACAGAAGATTTAAAGGAAGGTAAATTCAAGTGGAAATGAAAGTCATGTAAACTAGAGGAGGAGGAAAGAGCCCGGATGTGTGTGACTCAGATTCACAATATTTCTTGTCCTAGTTTCTACACCATAGAACAAAAGGCATGACAGTTACCTAGAATTCTGCTAAAGTCTTTGCAGTGGCCATGAGACTAGAATGTTTCTTCTTATTACTTAAGCTATGAGTTTTTTGCCACAAAGTTGTACTTTATACCTTCCTTTGTCATTTGATTGATTTCACAAAAGTCAAATTTGTATATTTTATACCTTAACTTTTTTGCTTTTGTTTTTATTTTTATTTTATATTAATCACAGGTTATGTACTTTGTATCCCAGCTGTAGCCCCCTCCTGCATTTCCTCCCTATCCCCCCCATCCCTCCCTCATCTCCTCCCTGTTTACATTAATTTGTTATGGACAATTTTAACTATGAATAAAAATGTAATAATTATAACAAAAAAGACATAGATATATAACGTTGAAATGTATCACAGGGCTCCAAACATTGGCTGGGTTGATATTGCACATCGTGCAATATCACACAAAATTCCATTTGTTGGAACTCATTGCCCATTTTAATTCTCATTTTCTGTGTTACCTATGAAGGAGAATAGGTTGTACAATTTTGGCAATGGGAATATTTGAGTGTTCTTGTTTTTTGAAGTTGAGCCTTGCTATGGCTAGCTGCTGAAAGCTTCTGATTCTCACCTCTGTTAAAACCCAGAATTTTCCAGAAGGGTAATCACAGAATGAGTGCTCAACATTTCTCCAGCTTTGTTTCATTATGAGACTTGGAAGAGGAGATGAAAGATGACTAACTTCCTTCAGTACATCTTCCTTTGACTCAAAGTCATGTGCAAATGTTATTGAAGGTATCTGAGGGTCTCTATTATTATGACTAACAGATCTTCAAATGGGAATATGAACTGACAGATTGTAGCTTTCCTGGTTCATTTCTTAGCACTACACTACGAGAAGAATTGGAGCAGTACCGTCAGAGGCCAGTTTCTTCTGCCTATTTTTTTCCCTCAGTCCTCTGTGTTTCAAATCCATTGTTCAGTCAAGTAGGAGAAACTCTTTCACAAGGAACATTGGTTTTTATGAGACAAGGGAATCCAGTGTCATATGAAGTAGCGATAGGCCTCATAAAAGCATGGCCTTGCCATCACTTCCTCCAATAATTTACTCCTTACAACTGTTATAAGGCTTTTGATAGAGCTCAGCTATCTTTATAATTATGCGTTTGTGGGTCAGCAAGATGTCACAGTAGGCAATGCTATTTGCATTATGCCCAGACATCTGAATTTAAAATCCAGAAGACACATGAAGTAAGAAGGAGGGAATTACTGCCACAAAATTGTCCTCTGACCTTCACACATACATTATTCTATGCCTGCACACACGCACATACACACACACACACACACACCACATGATAAAACTGTAAATCCTCCTTTACATTTCTGATAAAAGAAATATTGGAGAAACATAATAAAGGAATCTCATCCATCATTCAAGCCAAAATGTTACAATATAATTTGACCAATTCTCTGTAGAGCTCCACCTTTCTACTTGGAGTGTCTACTATTTCTACACAAAACAAACGGTATACATCTGTGTGAATATAAAAAGGCTTTAAAGCAAAATAAGCACTTCTAGTTGCTTTGATTTATGTATATGTATTTTGTTGTTAATATACTATGTTCTCTAGATGGTTTGCTGCACAGTTCCTTATTCATGCTAAAAGTAAATAGAAATAACATTTACATTACTTAGTAGCAAGAAAAGAGACAATCAACTAAAGCTCTTTCATTTATCAATTTCCTGACAAATAATCAGTATTTTGTGATGCAAAAACTAGACAGTGTTGCTACTCATCATGGAACACATCCAAATTCCCTGGTTTGTAGCTACCAGGAGATTTAGAAACATATGTTGAAGTATAAAGGAAGTGAACATCTCATGAAACTGCAGATTTTTCACCTGTCTTTACTTAGGGTTCTTATGTAGATCTAAAAGATAGACGGATTTCATAATCCATTTGTGCTCCTATTAACAAAATTCTGTGCTTATAGTGACTGATTTGTATGCGTCATACTTATCTCATAATGACAAGAGGGCCAGAGCCAATGCTGGCAGGTTTGCTGTGTGGTGAGTGCCTGCTATCTACCTCATGGATAACCAAGTCTTAGGAAAAAGGTAGTGAATCCTCATTAGTTTCTTGTAGGAATTACAGTATTTAGTTACAAGACTCCTTCTCGATCCACTCTCTTCTCAAAGATCTCAGTAAAAAACAAACAAACAACAACAAAAAAACAGGAGTCTTATAATTTTAACATAACTATTGTTAGGAAGGGCACCATTCAATCCAATCCATAACAATTTTCATCTAATACATACTACTTTCTTATTCATAATCATTCAATATATCCTCTGATACTGAATTAATGTAATAAATTTAATATCTAGTATTTTAAATTAAAAAAATCAAATCTTCAAAATTAATCATAAACTTACATATGTTCACAAAGGCATTCATTTTTCTCAGCGTGGTCATTCATAACATTAATAAATCAATTTGAAACAGATGTTGATATTACTAACATAATATTTTATGTTACAAACACCACATTTCGTATGACAGGTGCAATATAACTGTTTATATGTTATTTAGCTATTATTTTAATGTGATCGGTTTTCATGACAAGCATTTACAATTTATTATGCCACTTAGTCCTTGACACATACATCTGGTGTTTAGAGATAAGTGAAGTGCTTACAGTGTTAAGAGGGAAACCTATGCATGCTTGGGAACGCTAATGACTAGAATACAGGAAAAGGTCTGTTAACACAGGTCAAGGCAGCAGGCAGAAACGCCACATCCTCTGACAAAGGAAGACAGCCAGTGTCATCCCTAGACCTAAAAGGAATGGGTTTGAAGGAAAAGAATTCTCATCCTTCTGTTACCTTAAACCAAGATGCTATCAGAGGCAGAGGGCAGAGAAGCGTATTCACTGAGTCCTGGGTGTTAGTTTCCAGAGGCCAAGAGTTCAGTGGTGAAGATATCCAGAGTTCTAACTGTATCCCACCACAGAGAGTTTGTGGTTTTTCTTTTCCCCTGTGCTTAAATTACATAATTTATTGGGACACTCTGAACACACCAAGCACATGCTAACATCAGAGCCTTTGCATTTGTCCTCAGCACTTTGCTCTTCCTCTAAATATTCTACTAAATAAAGTCAGATAATTCTCTGTTCATCTGACTCCTACCTGAGGAGAACATCTTCAGTTTCTCTATCAACAATGTTATTCTCAGAGATACTTTATGCCCCTTCCTGTTTCCTCTTCTTCATATAATTTGTATTCTAAAATATATGCTTATTTTTTCTCTACCACAGTAAATTTATGCATGACTGGGCTTTTTGTCTCCCTAACTCTTTCCAGATCCTGAATCAGGGTCTGTGATAGATAACTGTCATTGCCCCAACATTCACCTCCTTTAAGGTTCTATTTCTAGTGTACAGAAAATATATCTACTATCTAAAAGGCCATTTTTTTATCAGTCCAACTGCACCACTCTGACCAAATACCTGGTTGAAACATTCTAAGTGAAATGAGTTCGTAACAGTCTCATTGCTATGGTCAGGTAACCTGTAAATGTTATTTTTGTTTCCTCAGATGGGGGAATGAAATGAGAACCATACCCAAGCTTTACCCACACATGGTGTTGGGTTGATCCCAGTGCATTTCTATTTATCTCTAGGCCTGGGCCTGAAAGTTTGTAGCCTCCATACAATCTAGTCTTCTCCTGGACATTGAAGTCTTCACCTTCCAGCCTCCATATGTTTACCTAGGTCCTGAATGTTTTCAGATTCACTGTTGAATAAGCTCAACCTTTATAGGTTTTTTGTTTTGTTATGTTTTGTTTTGTTTTCAAACATCAGCTGGCTGGTGCAACTCAGCTGTTCTCGCTCAAACTCTTCTCCAAGTATATTAATTCAAATTGGCTTCTCTTGGGTTCTAACTGAATTGCTCTGTTTGAAAAAACTGCTTCTGAACTCCATAAATGCAACTGTTCTCAACTGAACTGCATTGAACTTCACCTAACTGTACTGTACTTCCAAACTCTACTGAACTGTCTCCAGGAATCCTCTTTATATCTCTCTATACTGCTTTTCAGTAGCTTCTCTCTCCTATCTATTTTTGTGAGAGTTGAGCATATCCATCTCTGACTAATTCTGTCAAATTTTTCTCTGATTCATCACCTTGTCTGTTTCTCAACTAGACATCATTGATTAGGATTGAAAGTCTTTATTACGACTAAAGAGATTAAAGGTCTGTCATATCCATATTATAGCCAGGGAGATTAAAATTTTATGTTCCAGGCATAGGGGTTAAAGTTGTATACTAAGGGCCTGTCATTCAGACCTAGGTATTTCTTGGGTGTGAGTCCTTGCCAGAGTAGCAATTTTGCTGAACTAGAATTCCTCTACAGCTCATCCTCAGAAAGGGAGCAGGAAGAAATAAAGGTTCATGCTTTGCTAGCTTTTGCGTTTTTATGCAGCCCAGATCCTTGAGTCCCTGGAATGCTGCTACCCACATTTACAGTGGATCTTTTTTCTTCAATTAGCTCATCTAAAAATCTCTCACAGACTTGCCCAGAAATGTGCTTCTATGGTGATACTAATATTTTTCAAGATGAAAACCAAGATTAAGTTTTGCAGAAATAGAGATTTATTTTGGTCCAGGTTTCAGAGGCATCTGTCTAGCATGGTGGAGAGAGAACACAAAAGAACAGATCAGTTCACACCATGGTTGTCAGGAAACAGACAGAAAGCAGAAGTTTTCACTCCATTCTAGACAGGAAGCAGAAGAGAGTCATAGCAGGAAGGTCCAGAATGCAATATATCCTTAAGAGATATCTTCCTAAGTAAGTTATGTCCACCCAGTAGGAACCACTTCTTGCTTCAAACCACTCTAATAGTTATAATATTATATATCTACCATAGAATCAATCTATTTAGTAGTGCAGAACCCATGTGATCTAATAATTTATAGGAACAGCCTCATAGACACTTTATAAACAGTTTCCCTTTCCAACCAAGTTGGCCAACAAGATTGATCATCATAACTGTATTCATCAGTATATCCCCTTCCATATGCCATTTTCACAAAATATTTTAATGAATCTATCTTAATACTTACATACTTTCCTTACTTATTTCATGTTTATTTTATGTGTTTATATCCAATAGTTAGAATTTTGAATATTTTCTCATGTTCCTTAAAGATCCATGTGTTAAATTCTTAGTTGTCAGGTTGGTCAGTTTAGAAGTTGTGAAAATTTTAAGATATGGAAAGGACCGTTTGAGAAATTCTAATGTAATGGGGTATGACTTCACAGGGCAAATGGTTTGTCAGTCTCTTCTTTCTGTCCCATTTCATGGAGATGAGGCAAGCAGTTTGTTTTGCCCTGAGTTTGAGTCATCTCTTACATCATTAAATCAAATGCAATATGATGAGCTGAAGACAGAGTGAAACCTCATAAGGTGTGAGCCAAAGTGATCTAGGTGATCTCACAATTGTCTCGGATATTTGTTATAGTGATAAAAGCTGAACACAGCAACTCAACTGCAATATTCTGGATAGATGTTTAATTTAATTTTGTCTTTTTTTTTCAAACATCTTATAGTGATTTGAATGTTTACTGTTTCTGATACACTCAGATAACTTCTAGGAATCTAACAGGAATAAGATAGAATGGCCACCATGAAGGAGCTTATTTGTAATGGAAAACTCAGAAAAGATACATTACAGCAAAATGGTGGTATTCCATTGCTCCAAATGCAGACACTTGGTTCTAGTGCATTATTCGTTTACATACTTCACTTTAGGTATCTCCTTTGGAACTCAGCCCATTTGCAAACGGAATATACATAAATTATTCAGTCTACCTTTTCCATAGTGGGTTATCTTCCCTTTAACTTCAGTAACTTAAGTGGCAGCTTTCAGAGAAAAATATATAGCAATTCATTTCAATATTTGAAAGTGTTTGGAAAGAAAAATCTCAGTTGTATCTCTATATAGATCAAAGTAGAATTTCAGTTACATTTAGGTAAGTGAATCATCATTTCTATTGTAGATAAAATGTAATATATGGATAAGAAATTAACCATAAACTCTTTAGCTTGAAATTATTTGAGGAACAGCTATGGCTTTCTTTGATAGACTTAATTACTCCAATGGTATTTTCTTCTAAACTGGGATTGGCATGGTGTGGGCAGATATTTGGATTGTTTTCCCTAACAGCGTATTGGGTTGTATTCAAAAGGTGGTGTATATGAAGACTAGAAGAGCTAAGCAGTATGAAGTGCAAATTTTTGCTTTTGCCTTTAGATATGATGAACAGCATTTCTGAATTTTACCCTGGGACTTACCTACCCACAATCACTACCATGAAGGCTCCATCAGAGAATAAGTACAGCAATGGGAAGAAAAAGTTCACCTGTGCAACTGATTGGTCCTCACTGTAAGCCTGATACAACCTCAATGGTGAAAGCAATGATCCTCTACCACACAGCCTAGCTCTAAGCCTGGTGAAAACCATCTCAATTTAAAGAACTACAGTCCGTGCACATCTCCTCCTGCTTCGTAACTGTGACGTCTCAAGTAGGAGAACAGCTTAGACCAGGAAAGCAGTGCCAGGCCACATGGAATTCTGTTCATGAAGAAGCATAGAAAAGTAAAAATCCCTAAAACCAGTTTATTCAGGAGACCTGGATTTTCTGTGAATATCTGTGCCTCCATTGATTTTAGAAGTCTGCTTTCAGTTTTCCATTTCCTTTATAGATAGACTTACTGCTCTCACGAGTCTACTCCCCAGATTAATCTTTTTAGAGTTTGATCCCCCCCCCCTCAGCCCCAATTCAAATGAATGGCCAGGAAACTTATGGCTACGTTGTTGACTGGAGGAAGAAGCTTTGGAAGGAGATAAACTGCCTGTCATGTCTTAGTGAATACTAGTCACAGGGTGGAATAGTGCAAGAATTTGCTCAGTATGCACAGACAGTGATTTAGCTTTAGTTCAAAACACTGCTTCTCAGGGCTGGCTGCAATGTCTTCCCCTGGGATCAGGATGGGCTGGGGTTGAATGGAGGGGAAGGAGGTCCTCCCCTGTTGGTGGACTTGGAGGGGGCGGGGAGGAGGGAGTGAGGGAGGGAATGGGAGGGTAGGAGGGAATGAGGGAGGGGGCTACGCCTGGGATTCAAAGTACCTAACCTGTGATTGAGATAAAAATAAATAAATTAAAAAAATAAAATGAGAAAAAAACAAAACAAAACACTGCTTCTCAAGGCATGAATGTCAAGTCAGGGTAGCTTTCATGTAGTTTTATTTCTCTTTAATTGATAAACAGCTATCTTGCCACTATCTGGTAAAAGTAAAAAGTGTTTAAGCTGCTATGTGCTACATCACAATTTATAGAATTGTTAAATTTTGCACTGTTTTTTTTTTCATGCGCCTGTGTGTGTGTACATTTGCCATGTGTATGTGGGAGCCTAGAAACTAGAAGGCGATGTCAGAGTTCCTGGATCTGGAGTAGTAGATGGTTATGAGATACTGACATGTGTGTTGGAAGTGAAACTTGGGGACACTTCAAGAGCAGGAGGCACACTTAAAAACAGATCATCTTTCCAGATCCTTCTGGAAATTCAAACCAGTTCATCAAGCCCTCAAGGTTTGGGAACAGCAAACCAAGGTGGAAAGCTTTCATTGTTTGTTTTGTCTGTCTGTTGCAGTGGCTTCTGCCATTGCAAAAGTTCATGTGAGGTTACTAGGAGAGAAAGCAACAGGGTTGGGGCAGCAGTTCCCAGGTATCTCCCCAATCAGGTTATAGGAAGCATATATAAGAAATGTTAGTGGGGATAACTCCTGTCTGTTTCTACACCTTTATGGCCTTTACTTAAATGGCAGTTTCTCCAGGAAGATTTTTATCAGTCTCCTTCCCAGGTCAGTCGACAGTCCCCTATTACTTATATAATATATGCCAGCCTTGTTATACCTGTTCTCTTTGTTACTTACCAAATTTTTATTTAAATAATTGATAGCATTATTAATAATTTAACATTCATGTTACACTTAAATTTTTAGTGGGATCCAGGGCTCAGTGTACATCGATTATTGATCTGCCCAAAACCAACAAGTAGTATATTTGATAAAATAGGAACTCAATGACTATTGATTGCATGAAAACACAAATATAAAATTGAAGAATTTAAATTTGGTTTGGAGGTGATGGTATCAACATGAGATCATGTCTGAATGATAGATAATATTTGGGGACAGTTAAAACAATTGCCTCAAAAAATCTTCAAAACTATGAATTTTGTGATCACCATGGGTACTAATTAACCAGTAATGGTTTTGGAAAGGAGATCTCCCTTTTGTATAATGATCCCATCATACGCCTTAAAATTTATAACACACGGGCATGCAAATATCAGTACAAAATTATATCTGAGGTTAACAGTGACAGTCATAGGGCCTGGAGGGAGATGGCTTTATGTTTAGAAACAGATACTAATGTAGAGGAAGACCAACGGCAAACTCCCAGGAGCCATGTCAGGCAGCTTACAGCTCTCTGTAATTCTAGCTTCAGGAAATTTGGCACTTTTTTCTGGTCTGTGTAAACATATGCAACCTATGAATATATGCACACTCACATACACTCACATACATACAACTAGAAACATAAATCACTAAAACATGGCAGGGACAGACACAGAAGAAAAGGACAAATTTGTAGTAGCCTTGACCACTGCTCTTTTTCAGATGTTTGTTTATTTGCTTCTCTCTCTGAAGGAGGAGAGAGACTACATAAAAGAACACTATGGCTGTTTGTATTAACTTTCAGATCTCTCCTGGATAGTATGTAAAATATATTAATAGGTACATTGGTGAATAAAGAGACATGCTACAAAAAAATCAGAAAGGTGGTTTGTAAAACAAGAGCATCATGACGATCCCATTGATAATATGACATAAGCTAGATCAATATCATATTTCATGGCTAAACTGTTATTGCTTTGAGGGAAAAACACACTTTTAAATGTTTTTCTATTAGGTTTAATGTGTCTAATGTAAAATAGAGTGAAGACTTTGTTAAATCAATGTATAATCAATACCAAGAATTGGTATACTTATTTATTTTAATGTAAGTATAACTTCCTATAGCTTCCTTGTTGTAGTCTGTATGCAAAGCCTGGCATTGCCCCTCTCTCTGTCTCCCATGCAGCTTTCTTCTCCTCTCTTTGTAAGCCAACAGGACTTCTTTCCTCAGCACATTCAGCTTAGCCATGGTGTTGCTATGGGAACGCCTAAACTTGAGATGTGGTACTCAATCTCTCGTACTTTATTTCCCCCTTCAGAAAGTACTTTCTCTCCCAGATCACTGACATACAAATAGGCCCAACTCCAATTGTAAAACAGAAATAGAAAAAAAAGTAATCAGTAAATGGAAATAACCTCTGTGAATCAGGAAAAAGAAAATAATTGAAGTCTCTAACAACTTTACATAAATTGTTTTTCTTTTCCTTAAACATTTATTAGATTTTCCTGTTTTTCTCTGACATTAGATAAGAAATTTCCTGCAGCACTTAAGATTATATACTTTATGTTCATATTTTTATATGCATATATTATTTATTATACATATGTATATATTTAGTAAATATATATTATATGTAAGTTTATCTAATTACACATGTTATACACCACATATACATATATAATGTATACAAACACACATATAGGACATACATATATACATATAAATATATGGAACCTCAGTGAATAAAGATACTAAGGCTTGATTTCAGACAGGAGGAAAGAATCTGAGGTTGTTGCAAGGGAAAAGAGAGAATGAATCACTCAGAGAATTCACAACACAGCATTTCCAGACTAATCCCATCTTAGCTGATAATTACCTGCAGCATTTACGTATTTGTAACCATCCAAATGTAACCGTTTGAGGTTGTATTTTTTTTTTAATTCCTATAAATAAAATAGCACAAGACAGATATATATCTTTGTTGGTTGATAAACTGAAATTTATTCTCTGGGAGAGCAGGCGCCATAATTTCTATAGATCAGAAAAAGATAAATATTAGGTTAGAAGCAGTCCTCTGCATGGATGGGGACATTTAAGGTAATTTGATTAGTACCCACCTTCTAATACATGAAGCTCTGGGGGATGCTCAGCTCATATGCGCAAGCAAGTAAGTGTGAAACTACTTTACTTTTATAAGGTAATAACTATAAATTATTATAAGGTAATAAATTCTATAGTATGAAGGAAGGGTAGTTTTGTTTATTACTACACTAGCAACATATTTAAAAAAACAAGGACTGCTATGAAATAAACAAAAATTAGTAAAAAATGATTAAGTGTTGTGGTATGTGTTTCAAAAATATACCATTACTTTGTGAATTTCATGTATCCTTTCTTAAAAGCCCTTAATTGCATGGAGCTCCTCATATGGTTTTGAGGCCTGTGAGAGTTCTCCGTCCACATTGGCAAATTGGATGGTATTGTCACGTTTCAGCTCTTTTTTAAGCAACTGTATTTTTGAGATTTCTTGTGTGCAGCTTCCCCTTATAGACAGAAGATACTATCTTGGAAGGGATGTCCTGGCCTCTGACTTTCATAATTCTTCTGTCCCTTCTTCCATAAGGTTTAAGATGTAGGCTTTGTATTATAGATGTATAAATTGGTTATGGGTGTTGTTATAATGAAGGAAATTTTCAACCATTTGATTTTACCAATAAGAATCATGAGCTTGATGCTGTGGTGAACACTTGCTAGCTCAGTGAGGCAGAGAAAGTACCCAGCTGACCTTACTACTTAGCCCATGTCACAGAAACAAAAGGTCTCTTCGCTCATCTGACTGCCCAGGAGGAAAAAAAAAAAGACTAAAAGCTAAAGAACTAAAGAGCTAAAAAAGCCAAAATCAAAGAGCAAAAGAGCTCAAGAGCCTTTCTTGTTCTCCAAGCTATCTTAAATACCCTTCAACTCAATACCTCTACTTTCTACTTAATTCCTGTCAGCTGGTTTCTCGCTCTGCCTCTTGACCTAGGGTTAACTTTATTAAATACTGTGTTCAGAAGTTCTTGGATCAATGGTGTGTTGTAGGGCTGAACTACGCCAAACAAGAACGGGTTTGGACAGCTCACAACTTTAGGGTTTAAAATGGGATCAAACATCCCTCAACCAATGGCCACTCCACAGTGAGTTGTTCTCTGCACTTTGACCAGCTGTGGCTTTTTGTAACGGGTTTTCCCTGCTGCAAAAAGAAACTTCCTTGATGAAGGCTGAGAACTACACTTATTTGTGGCTGTAAGTATTTAGAATACAGTTAGAAGTTACACTGGTTTGTAGAAGTGACAGCAGTACATCTACGTCTAGGGTCCATGATCTCACTGACCATGGATAGTAGACTGGGATTATAGTACTGTGAATGAATCATCTCCTATTGAGCAGGCCTGTAGGCCAATTAGTTGGCTGTGAGTTACCTACAGTATGTAAGTGCTGCAGCTGTACATTTTGTGGTATATTGCTGTTTTCTTCATTGCCATGATTCAGAGACATCACAAATGAAGAACTACCGGCTGCATTCTCACCAAACAGCTTGCACAGCTCCTTTTACTGCTGTGAGAGTCTCCAAGGATGAGGCTTGCAGGTCTGCTTGATTCCTTCAAGTCCTGTTTCTTAAGTGTGTGGAACCTTCAACCATCACATCTTAACTTCAGTATCCTTTTTCCCAGAAGCTCAGTCTTCCAAATATGGGAAGACAATATAATTTTACCTGTGGAGTTAAATAGCTAAGTTAGACAAATTTTATAAAGGCAACATGAATGACGTGGTTCTTAATGTATCAAAAGCCTAAGATCAATATATTGTTTTTTTATCTTTCCAATTCACAATATATATGAAGCCATGCATACATTTCTTCAGTTAGAAATGTTGTTTTCTGCCAGGTGGTGGTGAAGCACCCCTTTAATCCCAACACTTGGGAGGCAGAGGGAGGCAGATCTCTGAGTTGGAGGCCAACCTGTTCTAGAGAGCAAATTCCAGGGCAGCCAGGGCTACACAGAGAAACTCTGTCAGAAAGAAAGAATGGGAGATAGAGAAAAAGAGAGAGAGAAAGGAAGGAAGGAAGGAAGGAAAGAAGGAAGGAAGGAAGGAAGGAAGGAAGGAAGGAAGGAAGGAAGGAAGGAAGGAAGGAAGGAAG
>JAQQSO010001919.1:0-14843 GCA_028658305.1 Pachyuromys duprasi
ACAATGGAATTACTCAGCAATTACAAAGAAGGAAATCATGAAAATCGCAGGCAAATGGTGGGACCTGGAAATGATCATCCTAAGTGGGGTATCCCAAAAGCAGAAAGAAACATATGGTATATACTCACTTATATAGACCTATAGGATAGGAAGGTCATGCTGAAATCTACACACCTAGGGAAGACATACAAGATGGAGGACCCAGGTTGGTATGATCAATGCTCGTTTAGATGAACAAATGGGATGGATATTGAATGGAGGAGAAAACAAGCAACAGGGCAGGAGCATACCAAAGAGGACCTCTGAAAGAATCAATATAGCAATGTATCAAAGCAGATATTAAGACTCACAATCAAGCCTTTGGCAGAGGGCAGGAAGTAATAATAAAAATAGGGGAAGTTAGTAAGACTTGGGGAGAACAAGAGCTCCACAAACACCAAACTGAGCAGGGCACAGGGGTCTTATATGAGACAGTTTCTCCAACCAAGGACCATGTATGGATATGGCCTAAAACCCCCACTCAGATGTGGCCCATGGTAGCTCGGTGTCCAACTGAAGACCCTAGTAAGGGAAACAGGGACTGTTTCAGTCATGAACTGGATGGCTGGCTCTTTGACCCTCCCCCATACATGCCAGGGAGTAACAGCCTGGCTAGATTCCAGGGGAGGACATTGCAGCCAGCCCTGAGGAGAGGAGATGATCTGGGGTTGCTTGGAAGGGGAGGAGGTCTTCCCCTGTTTGTGGACTTGGAGGGGGAGGGAGGAAATGAGGGAGGGATGTAGAGAGTGGGAGGGAATGAGGGAGGGGGCTAAGCATGGGATGCAAAGTACCTAACCTGTGATTGAAATAAAAATAAATAAATTACATTTAAAAATCTAAAATAAAAAAGAAGATCAAGTAATATTCACAAATACCCAATGGTGGAGGAAGAAATATTGATCAGAATTAATTGTCCTACTATCATCACAAAAAATCTTCTCTTTCATTGTTATAATTTTTTATTAGAAGTACAAAACTACATCCCATTTGGAGAAAACAAGTAACAGGACAGGGTCGTACCACAGCGGGTTTCTGAAAGACTCTACCTAGCAGTGTACCAAAGCAGAAACTGAGGCTCATAGCCAAATCTTCGGCAGAGTGCAGGGAATCATATGAAAGAAGGGGGAGTGAATATGATCTGGAGAGGATAGGAGCTCCACAAGGAGCAAATATATATATATTGGCACAGGTGTCTTATATGAGACTGTTTCTCCAACCAGGGGCCATGCATGGATATAACCTAGACCCTCTGCTTCCCTGTAGCCCATGGTAGCTCAGTATCCAAGTGGGTACCCTAGTAAGGGAAATAGAGACTATTTCTGACATGAACATAATGGCAGGCTCTTTGACCTCCCCACCTCCCAAGGGAGGAGCAGCCCTGCTGGGACACAGAAGAGGACTTTGCAGCCAGTCCTGAAGAGACCTGATAAACCAGGGTCAGAGGAAAGGGGAGGAGGTCCTCCCCTATCAGTGGACTTGGAAAGGGGCAGGGAGGAGATGAGAGCGGGAGTGTGGGATTAATATGGAATGAGGGAGCAGGATTCACCTGGGATACAGTTAATAAAATGTAACTAATAATAAAAATAAAATTAAAAAAGAAATGTAATGGAAATGAATGCAAAAAGGGAAAAAATGGAAGTACAAAACCTTTCACTCAGAATGAGAGAGAATATAAATAACACTTCATTCTTATTTCTGGAAGAATTATTTTTAAATTTTTTAAATTTATTTGTTTTTATTTTATTACTTGGGTGTGATGACTACATGTATGTCAGATCCTCTGAAACAGGAGTTACAGAAAGTTGTGAACTGTCATGGGGGTGCTAGAAATTGAACTCAGATCCACTGGAAGAACAGTCAGTGCTAGTGACTGTAGAGTCATGTCTCCAGCTCCTCTGGAAGAATTCTTATTTCATGTCCATTGTGACTTAATTTTTACCTTCTGCAAGTGTAAATAAACGTTTCGTACATAATATTAATCACATTTTTTATATTTCCACATGTATCAGTTGTAAAATGTTATGTGTATGTGTGTGTGTTTAATAAAGACACTGTTGTTTACCTCCCCCTAAGGGGTGCAGCCTTTCCAGGCCACAGAGGAAGTGGATGCACTCTGTCTGGATGAGACCTGATTGGCTAGAGTCAGATAGAAGGGGAGGAATCCACTAATATCAGGGAACTAGGGGAGGGACATAGGGGATAAGAGGGAGGGTGGATGGGGCTGGGAGGAGACAAGGGTGGGGTCTACACCTGTGTTACAAGATGAATAAATTCTAATAAAAAAAATAAAAAAATAAAGACAGTGTTTGGAATACGAACATAATTCCTACAAATGTGCTCACTAGGTTAAAGAAGAACACATATTTGAATCTAGTTATTTAAAAAAGAAAACAGTAAATATTTGTACTTAAGTCTTATGGAGTTCAAATAACAAAATTATATGGTACTCATATCATTATTTAAATGTACTTAGAGTGGTCTAATGAGCTGTTTAAGTTCTAGGAATAAATGCCTACATTATATCTTGGGCCTTAAGTAAATTACTAAATTGCATTCTTTACTTACTGATTGTCAGACAAGCTAGATTTTTTTAACCAACAATTACGTCTTAATGTTCATAATGAGCACTAAAGTATAAAATAAATTAACCAAAAAGTACTCAGATTTGACATCAATAACATGAATATACATTTCTTTGTATCTATATGCTTATATTTTCCTGAAGTTTGTGTATACTATGTTAGACTTTAATTCACTAAACAGATGAACATGACTTTGATTGTCAAACCCTTCTGCCTTCACCTTCCTCTTTCTGAGATTACAAAAGTGTGTTATAACACTACCTTTGTACAACGCTGGGGACAGACCCAGAGCTTTGTGCAATCTAGATAATCACTCTACCGTCTAAGTGTCATCAAAGTAGCGTCTAAATTCTTACAAGAAAATGAAAATGTAACGGAGAGAAATGCACAATTATATAATTTGTGGCATGTTCTTATATGTAATTCTCATTTGAGGAATAACAATTATTCTAATTTTAATGTTTTATTCATGTTTTAATATTAACACACATTAGAATTGCATGTATTGGAAACAGATGCAAGCTGCCATTTCATTCATGTTTGAACAAGAAAATTTCTATAATTTTCACTGTGCATCTTAGTAAAACTAAGTGGGAAGAATTTATCATAAGAAGGGAAAAAGCCTTAAAGTGCGCCTTCCTTTCTGAAATATTAGCACTTTATTACAGTCAGACATCACAAAGACTTTTCTTTCTCTTGGATCCATTTTCTCAGAGACCTAAATATGAATTCAAAAGAAAAGTAACTTCAGCAACAGTTCCAATTAATTTTCTCTTCAAACTACACAGTGCAGTTAATTGGAATCCCAAGATCTGCGAGTATAAGGGAAACTTCAAGCATGTCTAACGCTATCTCCTCATTCATGCTTATGGAAATGGTTTCAGTCATCCTGAGGTCATACTAATTGAAAAACAGAGAATATCTATGGAGTAAAATAAAAATTAACAGTAAAAGTTGGATGACATGTGTAATTACTTGTGGTTGAGGACATATACCAGGAAATGTAAAATCTTGAGAATATTCTTTTTTTGTTATGAGTAATTGTGGGGAGTTTAAAGAATTATGAACTGCATTTCTAATCTTTTCGAATTTAGTTCAATATAATAATAACAATGTGGTCTTTCCTGAGAAGGCTGGTGTGGAACCTGAGCATCTACATGCTCTGAGAACTTTTTGCTTGCCCTCCAGCTGCCTGGCACACCTGGTTCAGAAACAGTGAGTCAAGCAGAAACTGTGAACCCAGCAGAGCTTAGCTAGGCATGAGACTCAGCTCTCATTTGCTACCATCTCAAGGAAGCCTGTAGCTCACTGGAGCAGCTCTAAGCTCAGAGAACTTTCTGTCTGCTGCCCACTCCCTGGCCTACCTGGGTCACAGTGAGCCACTAGAGACACTGAATCCAGAAAAGGTGAGTTGAGTGCAGCATCAAAGCCCCACTGTCCTCCAGAGGAGGCCTGTGGGGCATCTGAGCAGCTCTAAGTTTGAAAAATCTTCCCACCTGCATCACAAGTACTTGGCCTCCCTGGGTAACAAACTATAGCGAGCAGAGATAGTGAACTCAGCAGAGGGCCCTCCCTTCCTTAGCTGCATTTGAATCTCCTGCACTCATTCTCATATCCCAGTAGATGACTGTAGACTTCAGAAACAGGTGGACCCAGTGTGAAGTATAGGCTCTAGGAGCAAAGAGTCAAGGCTATGGATAAGTAGATGGCTAGAGGCCAGCATAAGAATACAATCAATAAAACCGAGGATATCATGGATTAACCAAAGACCCCCAAAATCAAAGCATACCCTAATGCAGCCAAAACACAGAAAAAAAATCTTAAATCTGTAATTATGCAGTTCTTAAGAGGCACATAAAGTGAAAACAAACAAATAGAGGCTATCATGGTCAGACAGGAATCCACAGAGGTAAGTATCACCAACAGAATACAAGACATGGAAGAGAGAATCTCAGGCACTGAAGAGCCAATTGAATAAATCAATACATCTCTCAAAGAAAACATATAAATGGAAAAGTTTCTGACACAAAACATCCAAGAAATCCAAGACACCATAAAAATAACAAGCCTAAGAATAATAGGAATAGAAAAAAAAATCCACACTCCAAGGCCCAGAAAATGTTTTTGACAAAATCGTAGAAGAAAATTTCCCTAAATTTAAGAAAGAGATGACCGTAAATATATGAGGGATACAGAAAACCAAATTGACTTAACCAGAAAAGAAATTCCTCCTGCCACATAATAATCAAAACACTAAATGTACAGAACAAAGAAAATATTAAAGGAAACAAGAGAAAAAAGCCAAGTAACACAAAAAGGCATAGCTACCAGAATCACGCAGACTTCTCAACAGAATCTGAAAGCCAAAAGGGCCTGGGTGGATATCATGGAGACACAAAAAGAGACCACAGATGCCAATGTAAATGTTGATGAGTAGTAAGAATCCTCTACCGTGGAAATTTCCAAAAATTTCCAGGCTGATGAGCACCTTGTCCTTCATAACATGATGCTGAGCTGTCTGTCCCCTTGCAAGAGGAATAGATTTCTTAATCCTTTGCATTGCTGTCTTTCTGTGTCTCTTCCTTCCTTGAGTTATCCTTTTTATGTGAAACTTTCTCTTACTTAGATGGGATCTTTATCAGTCTTTATCTTTCATCACCTGTAGAAATCGAGGCGCAACTTCTTCCCCAAACTAACACATTCTCTGACTTCCATTCTTATGTTAAAACATCTTTAAGGTTTATAGTTTAATCTAATTCACTAGTTTTTTTTCTATAATCCAGTATCTTTTGTCTAATATTACGGCCCCTCTCTGTGTATCAATGTGTAACTAGATCTTTATGAGTCTTTACACATCAAAAAGTAGCCTTTCTTGTCTTTTAATCTAGACACTTCAGCACCCTCATTAATCACAGAAATAGTCAATGTTACATAAAATTTCAATATTCATTGTCAACTAAAATAGATATCCCATTCCTGAGACTGAAAAAAAAATCTGAGCTTCCCATTTTTGTAATATATCTATTTTCCATAGGTTTGTTGCTATATCTGGAAAAATAGGCTTTATCTTTCTTTTTGACATTTTGGATAGCTGGTTTGTCTTATACCTCATTTTATTTGAAATAACGCTACAATCCCTACAAACAGTGTAGATCTCTTCTTAAGGGGCCAATGTGGATTCCAAGATCCTAGCGAGAGTATAGTTGCATCAGCTCCTGTGGCCACCATACCTGTAGTTTCCATACTAGGTAAATTTAACTTTAATTTTGGACTCTGGCCATTGATAATAGTTTGCCAAAAAGTCTGTCTTCCAGTACTTCCAAGACCTCCTGCTCTTTTAACTGGAGCTGCTTTGCCTTTGACATAACGAAAGAGTACAAGCTGAGAAATCCTCTCTCTCCTACTTTAAACTGCATATTTTTCTTCACACAAGCCATAATCTCCATTTCCCAGTGAAGATATATATATATATAATTCCTGGATGCACAATAAATCCTTGAGAGGTTAGCTAGCATACTTCTTCCTAACATTCCTGCTGTCTTTGGGGCTAGAGGTCCAGGAACTCTCCTGTGTATTTAGTAGTATTGAATTTTGGGTTAGAGCGTATGATTTTTCCTTATGGCTAAGTCTAGAAAAGTGCCTTGTTCTGCATATTCATTAGATATTGAATACTAAGTTTAGTTTGCTCTAGCTGCTCTGTGAATTGATGACAGGAAATATCTGGTTTGTAGTTTTTGCCAGGATAAGAGGATAACTTCCACTAAGGGAGTTTCCCTCTGGTAAGGGATTACCTTGTATATCTCTTACTGATCTGGATTCATTAGTCAAATACCACATCTTTTAAAATTCCCAGGAAGTTGACTCTAAAACCTGTTTCCACAAACCCTCCCTCTCCACATTCAAAACAATGGACATTTTGAAATCTCAGATTATTGGCTATTGCTTATCCAGTTACGTAGTCATTCAGGTCAATAGCTGCCATAGTTCTAAATCATTCATCAGTGGGTGCTGATGGAGCTGTTAGAGGTCTGAGAACACTTTTCCCACTCTGAATTTGCATTTTCAAAGGCCAAAATTTCAATCAGTAGCCATCTTCCATCTGTCTCTGACATTGCCCTGCCCAGAGTGGATGTTCTTGTAGGTAAACAAATTAGCAAAAGTCTCTCTGGAGCTTGAACAGTTTTTGTGAATGAAAAAGACTTTTTTTCTTGTTCTTCCACCTTATTCCAGGCTCCTTTTTAATTTTAATTTTTATTAATTACACTTTATTCACTTTGCATTCCCCCGTAAACCCCTCCTGCCTCCCTTCCAGTCCCACTCTCCCTCCACCTTCTCCACACATGCCCCTCCCCAGGTCCATTGATAATGAGGTCCTCCTCTCCTTCCTTCTGATCCTAGTCTATCAGGTTTCATCAGGAGTGGCTTCATTGTCTTCTTCTATGGCCTGGTAATGCTGCTCCCCCCTCAGGGGGAGGTGATCAAATAGCAGGCTAATCAGTTCATGTCAGAGACAGTCCCTGTTCCCATTACTATGGAACCCACTTGGACACTGAACTGTCTCTGAAGAAAGAATTACCAGAAGATATCAGAAGATGGAAAGCTCTCCCATGCTCATGGCTTTTCAGGACTAAGATTGTAAAAATGGCCATTTTACCAAAAGCAATCTACAATTTCAATGTAATTCCCATTTAATTACCAACACAATTCTTTACAGACCTTGAAAAAAAAATTCTCAACTTCATATGAAATAACAAGAAACCCAGAATTGCTAAAACAGTCCTCTACAATAACAGATCTTCTGGAGGAATCTCCATCCCTGATCCCAAGCTGTACTATAGAGCAACAATATTCCAGGCTCTTAAAGCAACTTAAGTTCATTGTATAATAATAGAATCATCAAATTGCATCTGCGGTCTTAAATCAACACATTGACCTTCACCTGACAATTGGTCTGTCACAATGTAAACACCTTTAGACTTATTACAATCTTTCATAATTGCAGCTTCCTCTTGCCCCCATGTCAGCCATTGTAATTGAGAACCAGCTTCCAGTACAGCTACTGCTAAATCTTTCCAGTCTTGGGAGATAATACTACTTTGAGTAGCCTAGGTATTTAACATCCCTCTCACAGAGGGTGAGGGCATTCTATAATTTACTATTGATTCTTTAAAATGTTTGAGATATTGTATTTTAACAGGATTCCAGGGAGTTGCTCATTTTGTGAATTTTTACCATTTTCTAGCATTTGTTCCTAGGTAACTGGGAAAGCTATTAAGGGTAGTTGCCTTTCCTCAATTTTATTAAAAGGTGGCACCACATGTTCCATGGGCTGTCTATCTTAATCCTCAATTTCATTAGGTACCATAAGTTAACCATTAGGCACTTCCTTATTCTCCTACTTCCTTTGTCTCTTGTCTCTCAAGCTTTTCTATTATCATAGCAATCTTGTTGTA
Source organism: Pachyuromys duprasi (assembly GCA_028658305.1). Lineage (NCBI taxonomy): Eukaryota > Metazoa > Chordata > Mammalia > Rodentia > Muridae > Pachyuromys > Pachyuromys duprasi. Next base: position 8,075 of record JAQQSO010001919.1, read on the forward strand.
CAGCTATTTTTTTCTTGTTGTTGTTGTACAGTTATTTTTCAACTTTTTTTTTAAAGCAGACCAGAACTCACGTTGATTCCACTGAACTCCACAGAACCCAACTCCATTCTCTCCCTGAACTGCTCTTAAGCAGGCCCTCTTTCCAGTATGTTCCCATGAGATTTGGGCATATCCTTTCTCTGACTCATTCTGTCAAATCTTTCTCTCACTTACCACTTTGCCTCTCAATTAGAAGTCAGCGTTTGTGATTAAAGGTGTCTACTGTGTGTGTGTCCTAGCTAGATCACGAAGACCTAGACTTTTGTATGTCCTCCCTTGCCAGAAGAGCCTTGTTGCTGGATTAAAACTTCTACACAGTAGACTTGGGGAGGGGTGTGGGGGGAGTAGCGGGAGGAAGGGTGGGATTGAGAGGGGGTGAGGGAGGGGGCTGCAGCTGGGATGCAGAGAGAATAAACTGTAATGTATAAAAATTATAAAATTTTTTAAAAGAAAAAAAATACTGTGACCCCCAAAACAACAACAACAACAAATTTCTATACACATAGGACCTTTATCATGAAATGAAGATTTACAACAGTTAAATCAGATATCTTTATAGAGATTTGAAGAAATGCAAAAATAAAATTAAAAATATGCCAAGACAAAAGAATTGCACACTATGAAGCGGTGTTTTAAGTAAATATAAATGCTATTTTAACTACTCAAGGACTTCTCAGCCTTGGCTTTGCTTATAGCTATTTTTAAAATTTGAATTGAAGTTTTGTGTCTCTGTGCACACACACACACAATTACACACATGCATATACATATGTTTAAACTTGTATTATGTTTCTAAAAGCTTTTTGTGCATTTTAAAATTGTATGTTAAACACTTTTATTTGAAAATATAGAGGCGTATAACTCAATTTTTACTAACATCCTTTAGTGAATGTACAAGTATGAAACTTTAAGCTAGTCTGATAATAATTTCATTACAGAACTATACAAAGTTTGTATTGACAGTTTGCAAACTCTAGATCTACACCAACAGTAAATTTACTTTGATGTTTACAGTCTGTGTTTGAGTGTTCTACATGCTAGGTTGTGTCTCCCAAGTAAAAGTAAGAGTAATTGATATTATTTCTTGGTTTGTACTTTGAGTATACATCTTTATTATGTGAGCATAATTAATTCTCAAATATACTGACAAAATTTTATTTGCATCAAAGGCAAAGAATGTCTCTTGAATTACAAATCATTATTTTTTCATTTTGTCTCCTTTTAACATTTTATATTTTCTGTCTTTATTTTTATGGTGATTATTGAAACAAATTCTTGCCAGTTAGCCTAGGGTGTCCTTAAACTCCAGATAGTCTTGATTTAGTAACAGGAATTCATGGAATTCTGGAGTGCACTAGCACTCCATTTCAGCTTCACTCTTCTTACTATTATTAATAATAAATGGGCTGAATAATGAATATTTTCTTTTATGTGTCAAGAATCACTTTATATCAGAAGATTGATTTGAATTTAAATAATATCAAATCTAAATTTTCTGAATATTTCACCAGTGACATTGTCCAGTTTATTAGGCTTACAAATGACCTTCCTTGCTTGGCATGATGCCTCATGCCTGTCATCCCAGCACTCAAGTAGGCAGAGCCAGGTGGATCTTTGTGAGTTCATGGCCAGTCTCCTCTAAGTGAGTCCAGGACAGCCAAGGTTACATAGAGAAACCCTGTCTAGAAAAGAAAAATTACCTTGCTTCTTGGGAGGAGAACTGACTCAGTTGTTAAGAAACAACAAGTAAAAAACTCTGGAATAAAGTGATTTTATTTTCTATTATGCAGTCCTTTTCCACATTAAAATAATTCATTATAGAATAAAGGAAACAAAAAATATAGCTTGCATGCAGTTGCTTCTGCTACTTATTAAAAAGAAGTGGGAATCTATCTAGACAGATTAACATGTATATATATACATATATATGTATATATATACATATACATATATACATTAACATGTATATATATATATCATCAGAGAACATGACAATATTTAAATTGATGATAAAATCTAGGGACATAGTTGAGGAAACTTATAACTATTGCTGCTGTTGTTCAATATCCTGTGATATTTACTTTGTGTGTACAAGAACAATAGTTTTTACTTTGTTTATGTATAAATAAGAAAATACACCCTACAAATGTGGTATTTTTGTTTATGTACATGCGTGTATAAAATTATGTGCTTATTTTATACAGGTATACACAATGGCATATTTTTTGACTTTCAGTGGTAGTGAATATTGATAATAATAAATAATTTTGAAAATATACTTACATATACTTCTAAGCAAAGTATTGAAATAAATTTTGATAGAAATTTATAATGATACACATGTTTATTTTCAGTTTTCATGAACATGTATAATGAAAGAGCTAGTAATAATTTTAGCTTAAGTCCATGGAAGACAAACCTATACTGTATCATTTGTTTGGGTACTTTTCAGAAATTTAATCTTCTTTAATTATGTAAGATGTATCCATTCAGATAATAGACACCCTGCTTCTTACTTCTACTTGTTCTTAGTCACTTATTTTCCTAGAAGAAAAAAAAATTCATTCATTCTGAAAAAGTTTTAGGACCTAGCTAAGAAATAGTTTGGTGAATCTGCTTTTAATTTGGGTTGGCTTAAGTCTGATTTAATTGTGTTTGACTTAAAGTCTCCTTCATGTAAAATTTTGCTTTGTAGCAGTCTAGTGTTTCTAATAACAGTTGTATAAAGTTAACCTCATGTCATAATGAATGCACAGAGACAGAATATCTTGAGAACTGACAAAACCCATAATGCTCATTACATAAAAAAAGATATGGATAGCATAAAGAAATGAATGAACTTGGCATTGCTCTTTTGTCCAGATCTTGCCCCAGGATGATGTGTTGGGGAACTACACTGTAAAGGATCTAACAGAGATGAAGGAATCTTGGGAAAATGGAGTGTACTTTTGTACACACCAGTGACCCAGACCCCTTGCTCCTTTCAGAGTACCTCCCCAGTCTCACAATAAGAGGAACAGAGTTTGCCAGCAACTCAGTGAAAGAAAAATGATGTGGCCTAGAACCCCTGCTCAGATGTTGCCCATGATAACTCATTGGTGAACTGAAGACCCTAGTAAGGGAAACAGGGCCTGTTTCAGTCTTGAACTTGATGGCTGACTCTTCGACCCTCCCCCATACATGCCAGGGAGTAACAGCCTGGCTAGATCCAGGTGGAGGACATTGCAGCCAGCCCGGAGGAGACAAGATGATCTGGGGTCAGATGGAAGGGGAGGAGATCCTCCCCAGTTGGTGGACTTGGAGGGGGCGGGGAGGAGATGAGGGAGGGTTGGGGAGGGTGGGAGGGAGTGAGGGAGTGGGCTATGCATGGGATGCAAAAAACCTAACCTGTGATTGATATAAAAATAAATGAATTTATAAAAAAAACAATGATTGACATAAACAATCTACATTAGACTGTTTGATATTATATTCTGTTATGAAAATGAAAGAAAATTAAAATAATCTGTGGCAGTGGTTAGGATAATAAATTATTTGTCATAGAACAGAAGTAACAATGGTAATCCTAAATATTCTATAACCTAAACCCAGAATTGCAGTCCATTTAACATTAGTATGCGGAGGTCACTAAGCCTAAGTAAAATACAACAGCTCGTTTTCCCATGTTGGTGACTGGCTTTTGCAATGACTACTTTAGATCTAGAAAATGTGAGGATATCTTTGGCTGCCATGTTCCGCAGAAAGGAACTCATGTTTAGAGAGCAACACCACCAATAACCTTCACATTCCCTTTAGATCTGAAGTGTGTTATTTAAAAGCTATTTCCTGCTCACGAGACATTCTCACCTGAAAAAAAGTCAATATGTCTGTGAAGACAGATGGGGATAATCCAACATTCTTCATTAATTCACTGAGCTGTTGAATCAAAAGTCTTAGAGTTGACAGCCTTTGGGAAATGCACTTATATGTTTTTAAATTTTTCCTTACTGTTTAAGCCAGATTAAATTATTTGAGTTATTAAGCACTTATAGGGGAAAACAAGGACTGGAAGTAATAAAATAGTGTCTTCTTGCTAGCTCTGCATTTTCATTTCTTCTGAGATATTTACCCTTACATATCCTACAAGTTTAGTTTTTATTCATGCTGCAACTATATTTTATATATCTCCACTAATTAAAACTAAATACATTTGGTATACTTTTAATTTCCAAGTTCATAACATCTCATGTTCTATTTTCTTATAAGTTTACCTGTGAAGATTTCAAGTTACTGCCTTTGCAAAATGCCTCCTTGATTCTCATCTAGGGACGTACTTCTTTTTTTTAAGTCATTCTTCTGTGGGATTTTGTTGTTTTTTTTGTTGCACTGTTTGCAGCCTTCACATGGTGGTAGTTCGTTCCACAGTGAAGACAGAATATCATCTAGAGAAGAAAGTAGCTATTGATTATTGATTCCTGGTAGTAAGTGGCTGCTCGTATTGTGATTTCTGTATTACAAATTACTTTCTGATATCAAGGGAAGAAGCTAAAGAAATGTGCCAAAAATGTAACCAAAGAGTTATTTTCCAAGTATACAATTTGCACTTTTTAAATTTGCCATAAATCAACTAAAATTATACCAAATCTCCTTTCCGTAGGCTTGCCATCTAATTCCCTTCCCACAGGTTTTTGAAGACTGAAACATACTTGAATTTGTTTCAAAACCACACATACTTACAGTGTTTTTCAATATCATCTTTATCAAAAGTTTCCATTAGATTTTCTTTGGAATGATAATGACAATTTTCAGGAATTTTCACTTATTTATTTGTTCTTGGAGTATTTGTATGTTTATAGACATATTTGTGAACTGAATTGCCATTCTCAAAATTAGACACTAAAACCTTAGCTGCTAATGTGGTGAAAATGGAGGTGGGGCTGTTGGACCTTATTAAATGTCTGTAATCATGTTGATGAAATTTCCGCCCTCATAGAAAGACATTGGAAGACAAACTCTTCACTTTCTGAGCACACAGCAGGTGAACAACCATGTGAGTCAGGAAGGTATCCTTCATACACTGCAAGTCTCAGGTTCTGGGGAATGATTTGGCGGTATTTTGATTTTGTAGCCATGATTTCTCAACTTTCTGCCACTACAATAAACGCCCGGGCAAATCAACTCACAGAAGGATAACAGGCTCACAGTCTTGGAAATCACAGCTCACAATAGTCTTTTTTGGCCTGTGGTAAGGCAGTACTTCGTCCTCAAAGCATGTGTCGATGAGAAACTACTAGTCTTATATCCACCATGTGAAAGAGAAAGAAAGGGAAGAACCAGAGATTCAGGACATTCTTTTAAAAATATATTATTTTTTATTAATTACATTTTATTCACTTTGTATCCCGGCTGTAGCCCCCTCCCTCGTTCCTTTCCAATCTTACCCTTCCTCCTTCATCTCTTTCCATGCCACTCCCCCAGTCCACTGATAGGTGAGGTCCTCCTTCCTTTCCCTCTTACCCTACCTATCAAGTCTCATTAGGAATGACTGTATTGTCTTCTTCTGTGGCCTGGTAAGGCTGCTCTCCCCTTAGGAGGAGGTGATCAAAGAGCCAGCCACTGAGTTCATGTCAAAGATAGTCTTGAACGACAAGACATCAAAGGCCTCAAGAGATTCTGAGATCTTCTACAATCTCCCTCAATGCCATCCAGGGGACTAACCATTACCACGGAAGTCTTTGGAGAAAATTGCAGAAATAAACACATTTATGTGAACTAGTTTATTAATAACAATTATTTAATAAAAAAACCAGAATGAGCCTGAGAAAGGTTGGAATTTACAAAAAAAAGTTCATGGACAAGCTGTTATTATTTTTTTTATATTTTCTCCTCCTTTATTTCTAACTGTGTACTACAGATGGTCCTAATTCATTTCTGCAGTAATTTCTACTACACAAAATCGGAATTTCAAGCAATGAATTTATGTTCTCTTAAGACAAATCCAACTTTGTCCATGGGACTTGTAGCATGCAATTCTCCATATACTACAAACTGGAAATGTTCTTGGTTCTAGTTGGATGCCTTGGATGATGTGAGGCCTAGGCGGCTTACAGAAAATGTGTTTACTGATGTGTCATCTGGCTTTCCAACCCATGTTCAGTAACTTAAAATGATTACCTTGTTCGCTGATTCAATTCAACACTGCCAATCTATTACAAAATTCCTCAATTTTCTAGTCTGCTCATACCTCCTACATTATTTATAAGCATCATCAAAAACCACTTCACTTGTCCTTCAGGCTATTTTAGGCAAATTATTCGTAGAATTTTGGCATTTTTAAACATAATTATTGCCTTATATTTATTTTCAAATTGGAACAAGAAAGTAACTTTTAAATATTATGGAAATGATTAACAGTCTATGTCTATGTGAAGACATGAAAATTTTCATGTAAAAGACAATTGAGTATATTTATAACATAATGACAAAAAATAAAACAAGGATAATTTAAAACATTCAGAATTTCAGAAGATGTTTGATAAAATAGCAAGTCATGGACCATGTGTGGTTGTGGACTGGAACCCCCACACGGATGGGGCCCATGATAACTTGGTGTAGGGCTGAAGACCCTATTCAGGGAAACAGGGACTGTTTCAGTCATGATCTTGATGGCTGACTCTTTGACCCTCCCCCATACAAGCCGGGGAGTGACAGACTGGCTAGATCCCAGGGGAGGACATTGCAGCCAGCCCTG
>JAQQSO010001920.1:0-14842 GCA_028658305.1 Pachyuromys duprasi
GTTTGCGGTGTGTGTTTTGTCTCAGTTGATCTCTGTTGTGGTCTCTGTGTGCCCAGCTTAGTGCTCTGTGCTAGAAGCTGTGAGCACTGCAGGCTGGTCACCCCTCTGGTCTGGAGTCTTTACTCCTCACTCTGTGCTAGAGCCTGAGTGTCCAGGTTTGAGATGTCAGCTGGGGACTGTGGACTCCGCCCTGGGCTTGCTGCTAAGGGCTCTCCACTGGAATGGAGATTTGGCGCCTCCTTCTGTGCCAGGGTCTGTGCACCATGGTCTGAGATGATATTTGGAGCACACACAGTGGGTTTGGGTTTGTGTGCATCCGCTGTATGCAGGGCTGTCAGAAATGGTGCCCAAGGCCTTCTCTGTCTGGCCCGTGGACAGACACCTGAACTGGGGTTTTTGCTGGCAGATGCGTGCAGCTTTTGCCCTCAGTGTGCGGTCTGGTCAAGATGGTCCCAGGATCCTCTCAGCCATGGGTTGAGACAGAACTCGTGTTCTCCCCAGATCCGCTGGCGGACTCACACACTGACTGAGTTTTTGCTGGCGGAAGCGTTCTGCCCGCGCCCCCGCAGTGTGTGGACTGGTCAAAATGGTCCCCCAATCCACTCAGCCTATGGTGGTTCCCGTGTTCTGTTCGCGCCCGCCGCACTCCTGTGGGTTGAGGCAGAACTCGGGATCCTCCCAGTTCCGCTGGTGGACTCACACACTGACTGAGTTTTTGCTGGCGGAAGCGTTCGGCCCGCGCCCCCGCAATGTGCAGACTGGTCAAAATGGTCCCCTAATCCACTCAGTCTGGGGTGGTTCCGATGATCCCTCCGAACCCGCAGCACACCCGTGGGTCGAAGCAGAACCCGGGTGCAGTGTGCGCTCGTAGGGCACAGTTCAGTGGAAATGGCACCCGGTTCCTCCTGAGACTGCCCGGGAGACTGTGCGATCCAGTCTATAATGGCGGGTGTGGGCGTCCAGATCAGAGCTGTGTGCCGCTGGTCACCTGGAGATTTCTCCAGGTAATAACTGGGTGTCCCTAGGGTTTTCCCACTTGATTTTCTCACCGTAGCAGTTCCGCTCACCTGGCACTCACAATGCTGGCGTTTTAGGTCCCAGAGTTCAGTCTCCTGGTTGCTGCGTTGTTTCTGCTCTCCTACTCCTCAGACACAGTGTTCTCTCGTGGCAGCCATCTTGGATCCTTCAAATACATGTATTTCTTAACTACTTTTTATTCTTCATTTGAGAACTCTTTGTTCAGGTCCCAGGCCTGCCCCTGGCCCCCCAAAAGTTTTTTTTTTTTATTTTAATCATCATTCGATTTTGTTTTCTTATTTGTTTTGATTGGTCATTTTTGTTGTTGTTCTTGACTTTGAATTTTGAGTCTTTTGAATATTTGTGATAATAAACGTCTGTAAGACCAATAGCTGGCAAAGATTTTCTCCCATTCTTTGTCTTCCTCATTAACCACTTGATTGTTTCTTTAGCTGAACAGAAGCACTTTACTTTCAGGAAGTCCCACATGTCAACTGCTGACTTTACTTCTTGGGCAAATTGAGTCCTACTCAGAAAGTCCTATGTCATGTAGGTCACTAGCAAGGTTTTCTTCTCGCTGTTTCAGTGTTTCGGGTTTAGGTCCTTGATCCAGTTGGAGTTTGTTTTTCTGCAAAGTCATATATAGGTCTAAATTCATTCCTCTGGATGTGGACAATCAGTTTTCCCAAAATCATTTATTTTAAATGCTTTCTTTCTCTCACTTATGTGTTGGCATCTTTTTCAAGTATTAAGAAGCCGAAGCTACAGATTCAGGCCTTAGATTTTTGTTCCATTGGTTTACATGTCAGATATGTGTCAGTGTCATATTATTTTTATTACTATTTTCTGTAATATATTTTAAGGTCTAGAATGGAAATCCTTCCAGCACTGTTAATTTTACTCAGGATTGTTTGGGCTATACAGGGTCTTTTGTGGTTTCATATGAATTTTAATTTTTTTTCTATTTCTGCAGAGAATGAGATGGAGGTTTTGATTGGGATTATGCTGAATCAGTATATAGTTTTTGTTAGTATGTTCACAATGTTAGTTCTATTAATCCATGAGCATGGAATGTTATTGGAAGATATTTTCTTTCAAAAATATTTCTGCTTGTCTATTCTCACACACCTGTTCTTGTCCTTTATTTTGTCGACTTGGCAGAAGCTAGAGTCAATCTAGGAAGACAGAACCTTAGCTAGGAAAACATCTCCATCAGTCTGATCTTTAGGTGTGTCTATTGGACAATTTTTAAATTGGTGACTGATTTAGGAGCTGTTCACCCCACTGTGGGTGATACAAATCTTTGAGAGATGGTCTTAGTTTATATAAAACAACAAACTGAGGAAAACACGAGGAACAAGCTGCTAATCAGCAGTCCCTCTACGGACATGGACTCTCCTTCAATTTTTCCTCTCTGTTCTTGCCTTGAGCTCCTGCCCTGACTTCCCTTGGTGATACAACATGAGAGGTGAAATAAACCCTTTCTTCCCCAAGTTGCTTTTGGTTGTGGTCTATTGACACAGCAATAGAAAGAAAACTAAAAGAAAAAGTTGGTACCTGGATTGTGTGATACGACTGTGAAAGTCCTGACTATGTTGTTTTGGGGAGAATTATGGTAGCACTTAGAACCGTGGCCTGGAAAAGCTGGGCTTAATGGGTAGTTCTGTGAGAGCTTGGAAGATGTGAATGCTAAGAGCAATGAAGACAATGCGGGCCTGGCTCATAACATTTGAGAAGGAAGCAAAGACTATCAGAGCCATTTATATGGGATTTTGAATGAGGAGTCTCTTGTCTGGTCAGTTGGACTAGAGGAACTAGCTGTTATTGATGAGATACCAGCATAAGTAAAGGGATGTTTTTACTCCTCGGGGGCAATTGAATCTGGCAAGCTCTAATTGAGCAGTTAGTGGTGCAGTTAAGAAGAGACCAGCATCATTCAGGAAAATCCTCTGGGATTATTTCCCTGGGGTTAGAACACAGAAACTGGGGTGCAGAGGGGATCAAGGCTGCATCTCATGCTGGCAGTGGAACTTGGTAATGTAAGAGCCTCCTACTGGTTTCAGCACCATGAGAGCTGCAGGATTGAAGGGGTCATGAAGGAAAGCGAAGGCTTGGTAGCATATGACAAGGTTGAGTCCCTGAAGAAAGGCAAGAAGGACACTGGTGAATGTGCAAACTCTTGAGACCCAAGAATATCAGAGATCCCAGTACCAGTGGATAACCAACAAGGACACTGGGATGCAAGTCATGGCACAAGCCTGAGCCCTATAAGACAAGCTCTGCATGCTGCAGGTTGCAGAGCTGGATCAGTGGAGTTGCTCAAGCTCTTTGGGAGCCAGAACAGAACATTATGAGTGTATCCTAGATATCTGACACTGAGCTTGGTATACTGTTAGGCTTTAGTTTGGCTCTCCTTGGATAGTGACTGTATCTTCTCTTCTAGAATATGGAAATTATTTTGGATTCTACAGGTGCTCACAGTTGGAGGACCATTGACTTTTAAAGAGATGTTGTATATTTTAAAGAGACTGAACTTTTAAAGTGTTTGAGTTTTTTAAGAGACTATGGATCTTTAAAAAGTTATATTGTGTTTTATGTTGGGATATTGATACCAACATGAGATCTTGGTGGTAATTCAGAAAGGAAAGATTATTGGCTTAATAGCAATGCGTATGTTCCAAGCTGACAATGGGTCGATGGTTCTGCTTATTTTGTCAGTGTGCCACAAGTTACGGTCACATTGAATGCTCAAGTTAGGAAACGTCATTTTTCCCCCTTCATCTTCTTTCCTTTCTCAAAGGCTAATTGCTTAGTGCCACTAGCTTATCTGACAGTTTGTAGTTATATAAAAATATGAGAAAGGAGTATTTACCAAGAGTTTTGCTTTCCGTGCATTAGGAGAAGTCACCATGGCACTGGCCCACTCTTGAGCCAATGCACTAAGGTGCAAAGGCCACAGAGAGCAAAACACTGTTTCCTTCCCTATTGTGCTTAGATCTGTGATGAGCTATGAGCACCATCAATGGACAGGTATTTTGCTGTCAATTTAACAGCATGAGGTGATGTAAATGAGAAATCTGTAGACGAAATCATGTCCCCTGCTGTGTGCTGAACCCCTGTTATAACAAGGAAGAGTGCCTGTCAGTACATTTTCATTATAAATGGTTATATATATATTTTGCACACTTGGTCAATATTTTCAAGAAAGTTTCTTTATGCTGCCGTGGAGAGATCAGAAAGTCTGATCATTCACAGTAGGTGCTTAATAGCTGTTTATTATGTGTAGGTGGCTGCCCAAGACACAACACCTGTATTAATAGCTCGGGAAGATACAATCACGCAGCGTCTCATTTTGGAGAGCGACAGTTGACTAAGCATGTGGCTAACTTCTTAAGAGAACACAGTTCATTATTTATGCAGCATTCTTACATCTACAAGTTCTTGCCACATCTTAAATGAAGAAAACAACAAAATAAGAAAGATGCAGTTGAAATGCAGGTTTGCCTTTTTCTTTTAAATTAGTTGTCACTGTGTGAGAACAAAGCCCCAGTAATCTAGGTAGGGCATTCTGTTAATGTGTGTGCAGGGGCAAAATGGGATATATAGAAGTGTCCAGTGTACCCATCTCCTACTTTCAGACACTTTTGTCTTTCTTTGGTGATGAAAGTCTAGAAGAGGACAAGTGACAAATCATTTTCATTCCTTCTCATGGAATCATGCCAGAAAACCCAGTACTTTCTGAATGTTGCTCAGATTTGGAACTTGAACAAAAAGAAAAGAAATAGAAATAGAGATCACTTTTTCCCCCCTTTGGGTCTCATAAACATGTTGAGTGAAGTATTTCTAGAGACATTAATGAAGAGTCCTAGGCCACCATCTTTTGAATAATGCTGATCTGTTCTGCAACAATGAGGAACAGTATGAGTTATCGCAAATTATTAGACCTGCTCACTCTTGTATGAGCACATCTTGAGGAAGGAGACCTTAAGGGCCCAGTTTGGATGAAGGATGTCTCTAAAAATTTAACATTTAGTAAGATGAATTGATGAAATGTTTTCATTCTTATATCTATTGTGTAGACTGTGAGGTCAAAGTAAATTGTGCTATTTAGCATGTATCTAATGGAGTTCATTCTATCATCAACTCAAATGTTCGTTAAGATGTTGCATTGTTTTCATCAGATGAATCTGTCATATTAAAAGGGACAGGGAGAGAAAAGAGAAAAGTTTCATTGTAGTAAAAAGTTAGCATTGGTCAGAAATAAGTATCTGAAAATTGTTCTCAATTTGGCTACATTAATACTGTTAACCTTTGTAATGATATATAATTTTAATTACTTTTATTAATTAAATTTGTTCTTTGACAAGTTCAGACATGTATGTAATATATTATAATCACTTTACCCTTTCTCATCTACCTCCCAGCCCTTCAGCCCTCCTTTTCCAGACAAGTCCCTTTCCCACATTCATGTATCTGCTCAGTTTAACTAGAGTCATCAGTGTGAACATGGATATAAAACTATACAATTGAGCCTGTGGAATTCACCAGTAAATACACATTTTAACATGCTAATTATCCTTCCCCCAGAATCTCTCAGGAGCCAGCACATCAGCAGGGATGTGGAGGACCCTCTGGCCACCCCTGCCATCTAATACTGGCTGTTGACACATTTATTCGTGTGCATATTGAGCACAGAAAACCACAGCTGCTATTCATTCATGATTGCAGTGGGTGTGTCATGCCCAGAAGCAGTTGACCATCACCTTCTCCCTGGTTTCTGGCCCTTTTATTCTTTCTGCAGCTTCTGTTATAGTCTTTAAGTTTTATAAATACTGGGCTGAGCACTCAACCGGTACCTTGAGCAGCAAAGAGTCTCCAAACTCAGTGCCATTTATTGTAAAAGGAAGCCTCTATTTAAGGCTGAGGGTAGCATTTGTCCACATGTATAAACATGGATATTTAGAAGGTCCTGTGTAAATTTGGCTAATGAATAGTACTGAGTTTCCCCCTAAGGCCTATGATGTCCCCAGTCATTAGTTTCTGACCAGGTTTATAGTACCAGGCAGAAAATACTTTTGTAATGTGGGACTCAAATCCAGTCAGAGAGCAATTGGTTACCAGTATAGCAATTGTGGAAATATTGCACCAGTAGCCACCTTTTGCCTAATGATGTAGTGGTAGAGCTCTTAGGATTCACAGCTGGGTAAAACAGTAATGCCTAGCCTTTCCCAGAAGGCTAACTAACACTTTCTAGTATTAAAAAAACTGGCTAGTAGGAAGAAACTTACAGCTTAGCTCCTTCTTCTTTTTCCTCTTTCTCTTTTTTATTCTGTATCTTGCAACTAAGGTGTCTTCATTGACATGGTCTTATCAACTAGTTATCAACTAAAAAGGAGTCAATGGAGCTTCACTTAAGGTTTTACATTTTTACTATCAATCACATTGCTATATACTTATCCACCACAAAACGAAAATTAACTTACGATAGAGTTGAAACTAGAAAAAATAACTTTATAGTTTTTATGGCTGTGTCCTTTGGCATCATTTCATTCCTCATCATTCCTTAGCGCTAGCTTCTCTTAGGTCCTTATTTTATACCACACACACACACATTTAACTTGTATTGTAATATGCTTACAGAATAGAACATTTCCACTTTTTAAAAATATAGTGATTTTTTGGTTAGCGTTCTTCTTATCTCTTTTCCCCACCTTCATCCCTACTTATTATCTTATATACTGCATTGCAAATGCAAATGAAGACATTATAAAATATTAATTTATTAATTTATTTTAATATGATAAAATTCTACCTAAATAATATATTTCTATGAAAATAACCATATTGTTAAAACTGGTTAGAACAATGACACTGGTCTACATTTTTGCAGGTGTCTTTAAATGTTGGCTTAATAAGGAATAAATGGATTTTGTGTACGTGTCTATATTCAATCTCTTATGATAAGCAAATTTTGTTGAACTAAAAGAGGCCTGAAAATATTTTCTGGGCCTTGGAGGAGGAAATTTTTTTCCCTCTATTCCTATTATTCTTAGGTTTTGTCTTTTTATGTTGTCTTGAATTTCTTGGACAGTCTGTGTCAGGAATTTTTTAGATTTAACATTTTCTTTGACGGATACATCGATTTCTTCCATTCTATCTTCCACACCTGAGATTCTTTCTTCCATCTCTTGTAGTCTATTGTTTATGCTTACCTCTGTAGTTCCTGTTTTCTTCCCTAGGTTCTTTCTCTCCATAATTTCCTCCATTTGTTTTTCTTTAATTTTTCCAATTCTATCTTCAGATCTTGAGCCGATTTGTTGATTTCCTTCACCTGTCTGACTATATTTTCCTGTTTTCCTTCGATTCCTTCAGCTGTTTGTTTGAACAATCCTCTGTTTCTTTTATTTCTTTCAGTGATTTAAGTACTTCCTCTCTAAAGGCCATAATCTGTTTGTCTTATCTTCCTGTATTTCTTTACAGATGGCCATATTCATAATCTGTTTGTCTTTATCTTCCTCTAGATCTTTACCCATTTTATTTGTTTCTTCTACTATCCTCTTTATAAGCATAGATGTTAGGTCATCTTCTTGAATTTCAATTATGCTGGGGTGTCCAGGGCTGCTTGCCCTTGGATAAGTAGGTTCTGGAGATGCCATATTACTCTGTTTTTTGTTGATTGAGCATTTACACTGGCCTCTACCCATTGGGCTATTTTAGGTGTTGGGTGTTAGTTTCTGGTTTTTCCTGGAATCATAGCGCTTCCTCAAGATCCAGCTATACCACTCCTAGGCATGTATCCAAAACAGGCTCAAGTACACAATAAGGACATTTGCTCAACCATGTTTGTAACCATGTTTACAAACATGAAGCTGGAAACAACCCAGATGCCCCTCAACTGAGGAATAGATACAGAAATTGTGGTATATCTACACAATGGAATATTACTCAGCAATAAAAAACAAGGATATCATGAAATTTGCAGGTAAATGGTGGGAACTGGAAGGAACCATCCTAAGTGAGCTATCCCAGAAACAGAAAGACACATATGGCTTATACTCACTCATATAGACATATAATATAGGATACACCTACTAAAATCTGTACACCTAAAGAAACTAATCAAGAGGGAGGACTCTGGCTAAAACGCTCAATCCCCAGCCAGAAAGGCAAAGCAAATGGAAATCAGAAGAAGAAGAAAACAGGAAACAAATTAGGAGCCTGTCACAGAGGGCCTCTGAAAGGTTCTGCCCTGCAGACTATCAAAGCAGATGCTGACACTTATGGCCAACTGTAGGGCAGAGTGCATGGAATCTTACAAAAGATGTAGGAAATAGTAAGATAGGGAGAGGACAGGAGCTCCACAGGGAAAGCAACAGAACCAAAAATCTGAGCACAGGGGTTTTTCCTGAGACTGATACTCCAACCAAGTACCATGCATGGAGAAAACCTAGAACCCCTATACAGATGTAGCCCATGGCAGTTCAGTGTCCAAGTGGGTCCCATAGTAATGGGAAGAGGGACTGCCTCTGACATGAACTGATTGGCCTGCTCTTTGATCACCTCCCCCCTGAGGGGGGAACAGCCTTACCAGGCCACAGAGTAAGACACTGCAACCACTCCTGATGACAGCTGATAGCCTAGGATCAGAAGGAAGGAGAGGAAGACCTCCCCTAAGAGTGGACTTGGGAGGGGCATGTGTGGAGAAGGGGGAGGGAAGGTGAGATTGGGAGGGGAGGAGGGAGGGGTTTATGGGGGGATACAAAGAGAATAAAGTGTAATGAATAAAAACTAAAATAAAAAGAGGCCTGAAATGAAAAATTTTCAAATGATTATGGTTAATTGTTCTTGATATCCTATTAGTCATAACTAATAGCACATTAGTATTCAGTTGCTATATATATATATATATATATATATATATATATATATATATATATATATATATATATTAAACTTCAAGTTGAATCAAGAAACAACTCATAACCCTGTTTCCTTACCATTTACTTGTTAATTTCATCCTTGGAGGATAGCTTTTACACAGTATAGCTTTATCCATCTGTCCTTTGGAAAAGCACTGGTTCATAGAGTTATACAGATCATGCAAAAGTTAACACACTGCCACAAAGCTACATTTGTTAATATTCCCTGTCAATTTTGTCAAAGTATTTAAGAGTTGGAAATCAGTAAGCCTCCTAATGGTAGATATGTTTTCTGAATTTCCAATTTCTGTTTGAAATCTTCAATTTCATGTGTTGGCAAAACTATTGTCTTCCTATATTGCACATTCCATTTGTGTCAAGTGAAGTGGCTGGCCATATCGAGATAATCTTACTGTGTTGCTCTTACAAGTAGAAGTGTTGTTTCATGGGTCAGGAATTTTTTTCCATCTCCTTGGATTTCAGGTCAATTGCTGAGGAATGTTGTTTCAAGGCTGGTGCTGTGGTAATAGACACTTGAGATTGAAAAATATGTAAGGACCGTATTTCCTGTGGATGATGAGAAGTACAAAATTAGGGCTTGATATTGCATGTGAAAAGAAGGCAGAAGGCAAACCAGCAAGAAACTAAGCTTGTGTCCTCAAGCCCCTTCATCCTGGGCACCACCCACTGTTGGGGGCTGAACTCTGTTTTTATTAATTACACTTTATTCAATTTGTATTCCCCCATAAACCCCTTCCTCCTCCCCTCCCAATCCCACCTTCTGTCCTCCTTCTCCACTCATGCCTCTCCGTAAGTCTACTGATAGGGGAGGTTTTCCTCTCCTTCCTTTTGATTCTAGTTTATCAGCTCTTATCAGGAGTGGCTGCATTGTCTTCCTCTGTGGCCTGATAAGGCTGCTCCCCCATCTGGGTGAGGTGATCAAAGAGCAGGCCAATCGGTTCATGTCAGAGACAGTCCCTGTTCCCATTACTATGGAACCCACTTGGACACTGCACTGCCATGATGAACTCTTAAGCTTGTGCCCTCAAGCCCTTTTATCCTCCACATCACCCATTCCTGGGTACAGAGCTTGCTGGGTTCAGCACTTCTTACTAGGTTTCACCATTGAGCACCATCACACTGAGAATAAAGGCTCCAAAATTTGCTGCGAGAAATACACTTAAGCCAAAGCAAATACTGCTCATTTTCTCTAATTCCTTCAACAAGGCTCTTCAGAGAAACACAGGATTGGAGCTTGGAGGGACTGTCTTTTTCAAAATGCTTGGCAATATCATCTGGTAAAAAACAGAGTCAATATGATGACGGAAATACAGAATGAAGAGCTTTAGTTGGCATCTGCAGAGTCTGAGAGGGAAGTACCCTCTGCACACCTCCCCATGAGAGCTGTGCCTCTATGCTTCTATCCCTGCTTAATTTCACTAAGATCCAAAAAAGAAGCAGTGTAGGAGAAGAGATACATGATACAAAGATGTGGATAAACACAAAGACTGCAAAAAAGAAAAAAAAAAAGACTGCATGAGAAATTATTCATTTCCTGGCCAAACATATCTCTCTCTTTAACAAATAGCATCTTTTCTTCTTTGAAACTTTTATACATTGTATATCCATCATGTACATCCATCAGTAACTCATGTAACTCCTACTACTGCCTTTATCCCGGCTCTATTCCACCTTCATGTTCTCTTTTTGCTTTTAGCTTTTATTATTAATAAGCTTCTGAGTCCAGCTAGTGCCATTCATGCACACATGGAGTTGTCTATTCAGGTATGGGCAACCTACCAGTAGCCACATTGCAAAGGGGAATAACTTCCTCCCTCAGCAGACACTAACTGCTACACCTCTTCCAAAAGGGTTGTAACTTTGGGGCCTTCTTTACCATTCATGCTGGAATTTTGATTGGCTTAATCTAGTGCAGGTATCCATAGGTGATGTAAGTTGATACATAAAACAGTCATGCTAGATCCAGATGTCAACATGTCATAGCACTTCTTCCCATGTAGGCTCTCATATTCTCTCTACTCCTTCTGCAAAGTACCCTGAGCCTTGTATGGAGGATGGTTGATAGACAGCCCATCTACAGATGAGCACTTAGATGATTTATACTTGGGTCTGGCCAGTTAAGAGTCTCTGTATTAACCATTACCCACTACTAAATGGAGCTTCTCTGATCAGAGTTGTGAGCAGCAAAAATCTAAGTGAATAAATATAAATATTTAGAATGTAGCTTAACTACATTGCCACTTAACAAAACAACAGTAGGTTACCCACAGAGCCTATGATCTTTCACATCATAAGCATTTGATCAGTTTTATAATACCAGGGACAAAAGCTCTTCTGTGAAGCAGGCTCCATATCCACTCAGAAAGTAGATGGTCATCCCTATAACTACAATGCCACAATTGTATCTCTAGGAACATCTTCCCAGCATCTATTGTAGTGTGTAGAGTCATCCAACTGGGTGAAATCTGATTGTTTTAAGAGAATTTCTCTGTGTTCCACATCCAAAATGAATCTCTCTATATAGTCCTGGCTTTCCTGGAATTCAACTAAAATGTAGACCTTGTTGACCTCACACTTACAGAGATTCAACTGCCTCTGTCTTTCAAGTGCTTGGATTAAAGGCCTACTCCACCATGCCCAGCCAAACAATATTATCTTACCATCTTCTTTTGGGCAATCAAGAGCAATGGCAGTAGCCTGTGTCATTTTGGTTGTCTAGACTGTCCCAGGTTAATCACTTGTGGGAAGATATCCCAGAACTAACACTGAGATTTTCATTTAATAACTCATATCTTCTGAGAGTACATTGTCCAACCATGCACACATAAACTCCCTTTTAAAAGGCATCTTTTCATCTCTTTACCTTCTCAGCCCCCAATCCCAATTTAACCCTTTAACTCAGAGTATATAACCCCTCTTCTGTTATATCAGCTCTGTCATATTACCCTTATCAAAATTATTAATTAGTGGAGGAAATTAGAATGGATTTGGTACATTTCATGAAAATAAGGAATCATTGCTATTTTAAGTCATTATAACAAGTCCTGACAAGAAAATATACACTGAAGAATAAACAAATTAATATGATATTTTGGGTTAACTTTAATGGCATCCAGATAGGTTCGAAAGGCAGGGAAATAACAATCAACAAGGAGTTGATTATTCTAAAATATGAGGTAGAGTCTGGGAGCTCACTATTCCTTTCTTTCTTCCTGGTATACTGTTAGACACTCCTATCTTAAAAGACTTTTGATAAACACCATCAGGTTACCCATACTTGTAATCCCAGCATGAAAAAGAATGGTGAGTTTGAGGCAAACTTGAAGTATACAGTACCAGCCTGTCTCAAACAGACAAAATAGCGAACAAGCCAACAAGCCCAAACCAACATCATCCAGGATATATTCCTTCTATGGACAAGTTTGTGTGTTCAGGCAGCAAAAGCTTTTATGTTTATTTTTTGCTTTTGATGTATAATAATGTAGAAGGGCCTGGTAACTGCAAATCCTGGGAGTCTATGGGTTAGACACCCCTAAAGAGCCAGTTCTGTGTCAATTGTAGAATTATAACTTCCCTTGGGAGACTGGTCCAGTAAGTTGGGCCATTAAAGGGAGACATACTCCTGACAGGAGCTACAGTGACACCTTCTGGTAGCTTGCATCCATTTATGAATATTAATTGAAAGTGAAGCCATAAACAGGTCCAACCTTAGATTAAAACAATCGACAGAAGTACTCCTATCAAATGAATGCAAGAAATAAGCAGGCATTGCTATCCTAATATCTGACAAAACAGACTTCAAACTGAAATCAAGCAGAACAGGAAAGGAGAGACACTTCATTCTACTTAGGGAAATAGGTAGCCAATAAGACATTACTTTCATATGTGCACACATGCATGCACACACATACACACACACACATACACACATAAATATATCAAACTCTTGTGTACCCAATTTCATAGAAAATATGTTACTGGGTAAAAATACAAACTGACATCAACCCATTAATGGTAGGTGATTTCAGTACCCCACTTTCTCTAATAGACACGTCATCAAAACAAAATATAACAAGGCAACACCAGTATTGAATGGTATCATACACCAAATGGAATTGGCAAGTATCTGCAGAATTTCCCAAATAAACACCAAAGAAAACATTCTACCCAGCAGCACACAGAAGCTTCTCTGAAATAAATCAAGTTGTGGAACACAAAACAAATCATTACAAATTTAAAAAGATTGAAATCCTTCCATGTATCCTATCTGACCACATGGTATAAAACCTGAAACTGATAAAAAATAAATCTCTACTAAATACACAAATTTATAAAGATTAAACAATTTATTACTAAATGATAAATGGATCAGAGAAGAAATCAAGAAATAAATAATAATTTCCTGAATTAAATGAGACTCAAAACACAATAAAACAGAACCTCTGGTACAGGTTGAAGGTAGCCCTTTGAGGAAAATTTATAGCCCCGAGTAAGTGCCTACATTAAAAAATAAAAGTGGGAGAGATCCAAGATGGCTGCCACAAGAGAACACTGTGTCTGAGGAGTAGGAGAGCAGAAAAAACGCAGCGACCAGGAGACTGAACTCTGGGACCTAAAACGCCAGCATTGTGAGTGCCAGGTGAGAGGAACTCCTACGGTGAGAAAATCAAGTGGGAAAACCCTAGGGACACCCAGTTATTACCTGGAAAAATTTTCCGGTGACCACCAGCACACAGCTCTGATCTGAACAAGCAGCTGCGCTGGGTGTCCGCACCCGCCATAATAGACTGGATCACACAGTCTCGCGGGTAGTCTCAGGAGGAACCCGGCACCATTTTCACTGACCCGCACACTGCGAGTGCACACTGCACCCGGGTCTGCTTCAACCCACGGGTGTGTGGCAGGCTCACACCGATCACCAGAATCACCACAGCCTGAGTGGGTTGGGGGACCGTTTTGACCAGTATGCACACTGCGGGTGCGTGCCTCACACTCCCGCCAGCAAATACCCAGTCAGTGTGTGAGTCCGCCAGCGGGTCTGGGAGGAACCCGAGTACTGCCTGAACCCACAGGTGTGTGGCGGGCATGCGCCAATCGCCAGAACCACCACAGACTGAGAGGATCCGGGGACCATCTTGACCAGACTGCACACTGAGGGCGAACACTGCACGCTTCCGCCAGCAAAAACCTCAGTTCGCGAGTGTGTCCATGGGCCAGACAGAAAAGGCCTCAGGCACCACTTCAGACAGGCCTGCATACAGCAGATGCACACCAACCCAAATCCACTGTGTGTGCCCCAAATATCATCTCAGACCGTGGTCCACAGCCCTTGGCCCAGAAGGAGGCGCCAAATCTCCATTCCAGGGAAGAGCCCATAGCAGCAAGCCAAGGGCGGAGTGCACAGCCCCCAGCTGACATCTCAAACCTGGACACTGGGGTGACCAGCCTGCAATGCTCACAGCTTCTAGCACAGAACACGAATTTGGGCACACAGAGACCACAACGGAGTTCAACTGAGACACACACACCACAAACCACCGGAAATCACTGATCTTCTTGAAGAATACTCCTGACCCAAGAGATTGACAGATTCAGACTGAAGTACAGCCTTAATGCACAAACAGCTCTCTGATTATATATAAACAAATGCCCAGAAATCGGCAAAAGAACTCACCCAACAAAAATCAGGACACCATGGCCCCACCAGAAACACCCAAAAGCAGTGGAGATTTTAATTCAGCAGAGACACAGGAAAATTATATTAAAGCTTTGATTATGCAGATATTGGAGGAACAAGAGGAGAGACAAAAAGAGGAAATGAACAAGGCCCTCAAAGAAATGGAGAAGAAATTAACTGCCCACATACAGGAACAATCAAAGATAAA
>JAQQSO010001922.1:0-14840 GCA_028658305.1 Pachyuromys duprasi
AGGAATAGTGATTCCTCAAGACCCAGCTATACCACTCTTAGGCATATATCCAAAAGATGCTCAAGTACACAACAAGGACATTTGCTCAACTATGTTCATGGCTGCTTTATTTGTAATAGCCAGAACCTGGAAACAACCCAGATGTCCCTCAGTTGAGGAATGGATACAGAAATTGTGGTACTTTTACACAATGGAATACACTCAGCAATTAAAAAGGAGGAAATCATGAAATTCGCAGGCAAATGGTTGGGACATGGAAACGATCATACTGAGTGAGGTATCCCAAAAAGCAGAAAGAAACATATGGTATATACTCACTTATATAGACCTATAGGATAGAAAGGTCAAGCTGAAATCTACACACCTAGAGAGGATATACAGGAAGGAGGACCCAGGTTGGTATGATCAATGCTTGTTTGGATGAACAAATGGGATGGACATGAGTGGTGGAGAAAACAAGCAACAGGACAGGAGCATGCCAAGGAGGTCCTCGGGGGGGGGGTCAATATAGGGATGTATCAGAGCAGATATTAAGACTCGCGATCAACCCTTTGGCAAAGGGCAAGAAGTAATGATAGATCTGGGGGAGGTTGTTGAGACTTGGGGAGAACAAGAGCTCCACAAAGACCAAACTGAGCTGGGCACAGGGGTCTTGTATGAGGCGGTTTCTACAATCAAGGACTATGTGTGGATGTGGCCTGGAACCCCCCCTAAGATGGGGTCCATTATAGCTCGGTGTAGGACTGAAGACCCTAGTGAGGGAAACAGGGACTGTTTCAGTCATGAACTTGATGGCTGACTCTTTGACCCTCCCCCATACAAGCCGGGGAGTGACAGACTGGCTAGATCCCAGGGGAAGACATTGCAGCCAGCCCTGAGGAGACAGGATGAGCTGGGGTTGGATGTAAGGGGAGGAGGTCCTCCCCTGTTGGTGGACTTGGAGGGGGTGAGGAGGAGGGAGATGAGGGAGGGAGTGGGAGGATGAGAGGGAATGAGGGAGGGGGCTATGCCTGGGATTCAAAGTACCTAACCTGTGATTGATATAAAAATAAATAAATTAAAAAAAATCAAAAAAAGTTTATAAACAAAGATCAAGACACTTAACATAGATGCAATAAATATTAATTTGTGGTCTATCCCCAATTTTTTTTGTAAGATTTATTTATTTATTATTTGTATATTATTCTGCCTGCATATATGCCTGCATGCCAGAAGAAGGCACAGGATTGCATTATACATGGTGTGAGCCACCATGTGGTTGCTCAAAATTGAACTCAGGACCTTTGGAAGAGCAGCCAGTGCTCTTAACCTCTGAGTCATCTCTCCAGCCCCTTTACCCCAAAATTTTAATAACTTCCATGAATGACCATCTTTGCTACTGTCTCCCAGTTCAAAGTGCCATCCAGAGTCACATGATGTATTTGGTCCCCTCATTTCTTCATTCTCCAGGAACGTCAAGTGACTCTTTAGATTTTTATAACGTTGACAAAAGGGAATAGAACAACACTGTTATCAAATTCCTCTGTTTGGGTTTACCTGCTAATTCTCATGGCTGTTTTGTGGTGCTGCATTTTGTTGGGACCTTGCAGGTGAGAGCCTTCCATCCTGTGGGGACACACAGTTCACTATGATTTGTTGGTAGCTAAATGATGGTAAAGTGTGATGCTGTGGGTCTGTGGACCTTTTGCCCGTCTGTATGACACACAAGTGGCACAGATGTACATGTTTAAACACAGGTGTGGGCACATGGGTCATTGTTTCCAGCATTAGGACCAAAACAAATGTTCTGGATCAGGTCCGAAACAAATGGTCCACACTCTTGGGCTTTTGGATTTGAAGCAGATGCTTGTCAGATGAGTTGTTTTGGTTTTTATTATTTAGCTATTAGTGTGTGATGCCATTGTGTGTACTGTGGTATTGTGTGTGTGTATATATGTGTGTATGTATATATATGATGTGTGTGCTATAGATATGTGTTTTTAAGAGTGTGTGCTCATGGACATGTGGGCACATGTGCATGTGTGTACACATGTGTGTGGAGGCTAGAGGTCAATAGCAGGTGTGTTTTTCGGTTGTTTCCATCCTTTGTTTTGGCATAGAGTTTCTCACTGAATCTGGAGAATTATGGGCCAGTGTGTCCCAAGAACCTTCTGGTCTCCAATTCCAGCTCTTCAGTTACAGAACAAGCTGCTATGCCCAAGTTTTATATAGATGCTGGGTTCCAAACACAGTTTCTTTTACTACACAACAAATAAGCTTCTGCCAAATGAGCCATTTCCTGGGCCTCTTCTTTTCTTCTCAAAAATTTGCTTGTGTATTAGTGTGGGATTAGGTCAAAGAAGCAGAAAGGGAACCTTGAGGAGGACCAGGAATTCTTAAGAAATTGGGAGGCAAAAGTAGAGGGCAATAGAACACTTGTGACGTGAGAGCAGAGTAGGGCTTCTGGGAGGAGAATGAGGACGAATAGGAGGGGATCAACCAAAATAAAGCGTTGTGAAAATGCCACATTCATGCCATTACTTTTTACACTAACAAGAAATGACATAAAGGTTTATAGAAGTGAGTCCAGGAGAAGTAACATGGTCCCTCACAACATGTAAGTTTTATATATCTGATGAGGTTGTGGTGCAGATCAGCAGTGCTGGGCTGGCCCAGTATGTGTGAGGACCTGAGTTTGATCCCTAGCAGTAATAAAGAATAAATGAAGGTAGTATTTAGCATGGTTCAAAGTTTGGGGGATCTACTGCAATGCTTCTGTCACTCAAGGATTTGTGAGTAGAGCAGGAAGAGGATGAATGAATGCATGTGGGTTAGTCGTGTTCCATGTGATGTGTCTGCTCTGGAAGCTGATCTTTTGATTATCTCTGCAGTGTGCTCTTGGTCCATTCGTAATGTTTCATAGCTGTAAAGCCAACTCCCTTGGTCTATAGATGAAGTCAGTGAAGCTTGGGACTGAGCATTGCTTTTAAAAGGTCACACGCGAGCTGTGACTTGAATCCAAATATTATGTTTAATGGTAGTTTCTAGAATTTTGCATAATTCTCTTAATCTTTTTAGTAGAAGCACATTTGAACATCTGTTCCTAAGTTTCCTCTTTCTTAACTTCAAGGATAACTGAATCGAGAGTTCTGTGTGATGCCCCATGACTGGTAATGCCTGGTGAGTTTGGCTTGTCTTCAGCTCAGGGAAGCTGGTGATTCTTTTCATGGCAGAATCAAACATCATTAATAAAGTTGTTTTCCTGTTCAGAGGAGATAACATACTGATCTTTATTCTTATCCTCTTGGTTAATACCAAAGAGCATGCATTTAATTATAGTGTCTGTTCATTCTCCGATGCTGCTGCCATGCTTAGAGAATCATGTGTGTTTCTAAGTCTCTTAACAAAAAGGACAAGAAACAGTAGAGTTGGGATGCTTCTTGTCACATGGCAGAGGTTGAACTTTCAGTGGTTTTTCTGTGGCAGGCTCTGTATCTGGGGACAAAAAAAAGTTCTCCTGTTGTAAACATCTAGAAATGTTGGCTAAGCTGCAGCAAATATCCTTGTCCTCCCAACTACAACCTAACACAAACACGTAAAGTCCAGAGACAGAACATGAGGAAGGGGTCACGATCTGCTGTAGCTAAGAACAGCATGGGAGCTGGTTTCAAAGCAATGGCCTCTCAGAACAGAGAGAAGGAGAAAGAATTTATTTGTGCAGCTCATGCATATTCATATGATAAAGCACATTTGTGAGCACAATCAGTTTAAGGTAATAATTTAAGGAGGACAGATGACAGACACATTTAGGAACTTGCCTAGGTCAAGGTCATGGGCACATGTTTGAAGGTTAAGATGGCAGACAAGACTGCCTCTGGGCATGCTCAGCTTGCATCATAAACTTTAAGTTGAAAATAAAAGTAAGGATTTTCTGGGGGTGAATTGATATGAGTTTATCAACTTACTTAGTAGCTAACAAGACCAGAAAAAACAAAACAAAGCAAAATAAAATAAATTTAGAGCCAAGTCATGAAAAGAAATATGGAAACAGCCACAAATAGCTCTCTTGTGGGTTTTAAGGTCTTGTCAGTGAGATTACAACACTTAGCTTCCCAGGAGACAGCACTGGTATTATATAAATTAGTCTAAATAGATGAAAATATATGTGTGATTTACAATACAACTGAATCAACTTGAAGTCATTAGAATTCTACTACTGCAGAATTTGCCATTTTTCATAGTTATGTTATGCCATTCTTAGACTCACTACTGCTGTAAAAGTAGGTTTACATGGTACCCAGTAAATATGCCAAACTGAAATTAAAATTCAAAATAAATTATTACATTTTGGCAAAATAATAATCTTCAGCAAGTTAATACTCTTCAATGTGGCTTTTAAAGCATGGGGGATATGTTTTTGTGTTCGCTTGATTGTCCTCAGGGTACATGGATTGAACACCATTTATGGGTGTCTGTGTAGGTGTCCCTGGGTGAGCCTGGCGTTAGAATCAGTGGACTGGAGGAAGCCGACTGGCCCTTTCCACTACAAACAGACATGTTCAATTTTAAACAAAAGGTGAAACTGGAAGAATTTGCTCTTGCTCTTTCCTGCTGAGCAGGGATATCCCTTACCTTGATAGATATGCAGAGGCAGGTGGGGGTCTACTACAGTAGCCGAGGGTTAGAGCGAGTACTGATTCTTCCCATCCATGGCCTCTTAACTTAATGTAATGTTCGCCTGAATCTAGTTTTTTTTAATTTATTTATTTTTATCTCAATCACAGGTTAGGTACTTTGAATCCCAGGCATAGCCCCCTTCCCCATTCCCTCCGACCCTCCCACTCCCTCTCTCATCTCCCTCTTTCCCGTCCCCTCCAAGTCCACCAACAGGGGAGGACCTCCTTCCCTTCCATTCAACCCCAGCTTATCCTGACTCCTCAGGGCTGGCTGCAATGTCCTCCCCTGGGATCTAGCCAGTCTGTCACTCCCCGGCTTGTATGGGGGAGGGTCAAAGAGTCAGCCATCAATTATTTTTAACCCCCATCCATTGCTGTTTACCTTAGTCTGCACTTCATGTGAACGCTTTCTTTCCCTAAATTCTATAAACTCTATGAAGTATGCTCAATCTACCATGGATCTTAGATGATTTTTTTTTTCTGTGCTAATAGTGTCAAAATGTGGAGGACATGCAATACACTAGGCAGTCTGTGCTGGATAACAAATTACTGTGAAGGTAAGCCATGGGGAGGGCAGGTCGTGCAGGCTCTGTTCTGTCATTTAATTCCTTATGGAATAATCTCCAGTCACACTTGTTAAACAGAAAGGAAAGCAAATGGAAGGCCAGTGACAGCACTTGAGTTTTCTTTGTGTCTTTTGCCAAGTGAAGGTTGTAGCAGGTGTTTTGTGACATGTTGGGAGGACAGGTCCTATTTTATTCCCACCAAGTGTTTCCAGACTCCTGTGGTCTAGCTCTGGGCTGTTCTCTGCAGGGTTTCAGACTCTGAGCCCACAGGGGAAATCACCTAGATGACAGGTGCTGTTGCAACAGAAGATGCTGTGATGTATCTTACAGGAAGAGAATCTCGTTAGGGGCCAGGGCTCTGTGAGTACAGTGCTTGCCGGGCAGGCACAAAAGCCTGAGTCTGGATCTCAAGCACCCAGGTTTATAACAAACAATAAAACAAAAACCAGTTGTGGTGCACAACTGCAATTCCAGCATTGGGGGCAGGAGGTGGGAGCCCAGAGCCCAGAGCCCAGAGCCCAGAGCCCAGAGCTTGCTGGTCATATTGGTAAGCCCTAGGTTCAGCGAGTGATCCAGTCTCAAAAGATAGAACAACTGAGGATGGTACAGATGTCAGTCTCTGGTCCCTGCATGGGCACACACTCCAGCACACACTTACAGACACATACTTGCACGAAAACACACACACACACACACACACACACACACACACACACACACACACACGGTGATATCTCTGGCCAGAGTTTTACATCTAATCCTATTTTCACCTTTATACATTCCAGGAAGTTTCCACTACACTAGGTTTCTTCATTGTCCCCTAAAACCCTCCCTATTCCAGCCGTCTCCTCCTGTACCCTCTCTCCATCCTCCTCTGTTCCCTATATAATCCTTTATTGAACACCGTTTGTTACGAAGCACACAATTGTAGGATGCAGTACATACAGTTTTACAAATTTTTAACTTTTCTTTGTATTTTTAGCTCGTAGGTATACATTTCCAGGACATAATATAAATAGTGTGGATACAATTTATAATGGGTTATTAGAAGACTTGCTTTTCTCAGTCAGTTTATTTTTTTGAGACATACTAGTGTTTCTGATTATGACAAAGATCCATTCGTTTTTCACTGCTGTATTACACTGAAGGAAAATTCCATATTTCTTGTCATTCCATTCTTAGGAGAGATCTTCACGTTTGTATTTTCTTGCCATTTCAGACTTTGGCTAACAGCATTTTGCCACTTGTTCCTTCACCTACAGATAGCGGATGTAATTAATTAGAGTGAAATCCTAGGGTGGTACCACGTGCCCCTGCTTCTATAGATTGTCTTATTAATTTATACGCCTGTCAGCTGCTGAGCGCTTCTTCTTTGCTTACTGCTTAATTTTCTCAGTCTTTGTAATGTGGGGTTTCTTGTGCTTTTAATTTTAATTTCCCAGTTACATGAAGTTGAGCATCCTTTCATAGATTTATTGATCTTCTCTGTTACTCTCAGAAGAAAGCACTGTCCTCTTCTGGGGCGTTTTCTGCTGCTTTCCCTTTTCTTTATTAGAATGTTATAGTTCTGTATATGTTTTAGATTTTAGTTTTGATTGCAAAGCATTTGTGTTGTGGAACGTTTTGTTCCAAATTTTTCAGCCATTTTGCCTACACATAAGAACAGAGAACATAGAGCACAGAGCTCCTGGGGCTGACGCCTCTGAGCCACAGGGTCAGTCCCCCGAAGCCACAGTCATGCCATCCAGTGTGCCCCTCACCAAGCAGTTGTCCACTTTTATATCACTTGATTCTGGATGTTTTCTGCTTTCTTTTCTTTTGATGAACAACACTTGCGATTTTCATGTATTTTAATTTCCTCTATGGGTTGAAAATTTGCATCTTATTGCAGAAATCTCTCTCTAAGTAAAGGCAGGAGAATATTGTCCCGGTTTTTTTTTTCTTCTGTTGTTCTCTTTATCTCGGCATTACTTGTAGGAGCCGCTCCCCTGACTCCATTGCTCTGTCTTGTACATTTGATTTCCCACGATTGTGAGGGGCTGCCTCTAGACTCTTTATTCCTACTCTAATGCCACTTTAGTAAAAGCATTATAAGTTCCTAATAAATTGAGATGACTGATCAGGAGTTCATAGTTCTGTTCTTAGAAACTTTTATCCTTGGGCCTTCTCTCTTTTATGTAAATTTTATAATTTTATACTAAAGATTCTACTGAAACCTTTTGGGATTTCAATAGGAAGTTCATTAAAAATATGAATCAGTGCCCAAGTTTTCTGACTTCTTTCAAATTTGGAGGTTGTGATGCACATATTCAGAGTATTTTTATCCATTTTATTGGTGACTTAGAGCATCACAAAGCTCCTCTTCTGAAGAAAGCCTTTCCCAGACAGCCTGCTCTGCATGGACCCTTCCGTGTGGATGTGTGACTACTTTCTGTTTAAGAAATCTTCCACCTACTGAGATATTGAGGGTGCTGTGTTTTCTTTTACATATTTCATAGATCATACTCCCTGGGTTCATTGCTGTACTAGTTCATATTGAATAACTAGTTCTCTGGAGAACAGGAGGAATGAAAGAGTTTGTTAATTTCCATGTTATATATGTCTCTACCATAGTCAATTCCAAGTTAGTAGTGTGACATCACTGGACATGGAGCTGGGAAGAGATGTTCAATAGAGCATCCATATGTAGTATTCATACCAACAGTGATGGTGGGTGTCAACCTCAGTAACCAGCCACTGGAAGATGTGTGTGTGAGTGATTGTAAGATGCAGTAACTTAATTAAGTATATCATTGTAGATTACATTACTTTAGTTTAAAAACTTGGTGGTATTCAACTGGCTTGTCATGTTCTTGAATGTTTATTAATGCTTTAAAAGGTGTGCAAGCTGTTTCCAAAAAATTACTATGTTCCTTATATTTTGTGTGAATGTTTTCTTTTAAAACTAGACTTTCTAACAATTTTTTGCTGGTTTGATGGGATACAGTTGACTTTTGCCTAATATTTTTTCTCTTGCAATAAGTAACACACATGGACACTCTTCCAAAGTCTCTTTATAGATAATCTTATCTATCTTCTGGAAAAATTGATATTGTGCTTCTCCGTTTTTATTTTTACATATTTTTCTTATTGGTTTGTTATTTTATAGACACAAATTTCTACTCAAATGTTGTTTTATCACCAAAGGAAAACATTCCTTTCTTACTTCTGAATTTAAATAAGTGTTTTGCATTTCTTTTGCTATTTTTTTGTTTTTGGGCAAAAGGACTTTTCTTTATTCATAGTTAGGTAAGAATTTGTTTCTATTTGTCATGAGTAGTTGTTGGATTTTATGACAAAATCCTAATCCTATGTGACAAAACTGTTCAATTTGCTAAGAAATCTTTATGACATACTCAATACAATACAGTGTCAAAATGAAGGTGGCAGTGATTGACAAAAGTAAATGGAGGAATGGAAAAATAAAAAAATGGGGGAAAATATTACATATGAACAACAGAATTAGCAACTTGATATCCTAGAAAAGCCAAAAAAAAAAAAAAGCTTAGTCAATGTAAGACTACTGAGTATTCATTTTCTCTGTTTTGTTTACTTTTGTTTCGTAACTGAAAATACACAGTTCGGTGAACTTGCACATATTCAGCTTCATACGATAGTTACATGTGATAGTTACAATTTTGGTTATTTAGTAGATAATTCACAAGGCAAATTTCAGACACATACACACCATATATATATATAGTATCTGTTATAGTATGTTTTCTGATGACAGCTAGGCTTCCTCTTAAGGATGAGTTGTAGTTTTCGTAAAGGAGTTTTGAATGGGAGCTTAAGCAGGAGACTGCTCTGCAGGTCAGAAGCACTGAGAGTCAGGGTGTGGGCTTCTGAAGGAGAAATCACCCCCTTCCTTGTGGGATTCCTAATCGGCTTCTTCATTTTTATTTTCTGTTTAACACAATCTCCTTCCAGCCTTGGATAACCTGCCATGTATCCTTTTCATTTGGATTTGCATTAGTCACAGTGTCTATTTCCTGAGGTTCTATTAGCTTTTTCTCGTGATCTGTTGGAGTTTAATTTTTAACTTTCAGATAATACCTTAGAGCGTTTTTTCTTTTCTTTTGAGATCTGCTCAAGGCAGTGCTACCAATCCTTGACTTCCTGCTTTCTGCTGTCTCCACCGCTGGTTGGTTGGTGCGGTTGTCCATCCACAGCGCTCCATCTGCAGAATGCCCTGCGAGTCTGCCTCAAGTGCTTGACTTCACGGAGAGTTTGACGCTCCATCTGCAGAATGCCCTGCGAGTCTGCCTCAAGTGCTTGACTTCACGGAGAGTTTGGTTTTGCTTCATTAAAGAGCGTAGGCTGTAGCGACCGTGGATGACTTGATGTTAATATCTTGACTGAGGACTTTTTAATCACATGGCATTGACAAGTCTGTCCCTAATGACCCATGTAAATTCAAGAAAAAATAGACGCGCCTCTCATTTTGTTCTACAGGGTATGTTTTGCCTGTCTATGTGGAGCTAGAAATTATTGCTTAACTATTATATGCACACATACGTATACATAGTGTGTATTTGAATTATTTTTCAGGCAGTTAGTGTGCAAAGCAATGGGTTTCATGATGCCACTTCACAATACTTTTGTTCTATTGACCCTTTCCCTTGTCCTCGCTTCTCGGCTGCAGCAGCCCCCCTTCGGCTTCTACCACCCTTCACCTCCACACTTGCCTGCCTTTTCCTAAGACCCCATCTTCCCTTCTCAGAGTACTCTCTGCTTTTATAACCTGTATAGTCTACACACACACAACTGAAAATCTGGGAACAGCATCTGAAAATATGCATTCGACCTTGTCTCCCTAGGTACTTCCTTCACTTAGCAGTCATTCCTGCTTCCACCCATTTTCCTTCTATGGACTGCACTTTATTTCATAGCTCAACATCTCATCGAAGGCACTAATTTTTCTTCAAGCTTTCGTTGCATTGCCACATTAAAGAAAAAAAAAAGATTCTCCTTTTGTGAGTTTAAACCAAGAATAAGCCTGAACTTGAATATTCCATTTTCTCCCTGTATCTTTCATCTGTTCCCAGCAAAGGGCTTTGCTGTATAGAAAGGAATAGCACAGAAAAAAATGCCACGAGAAAGGAATAAACAGCCTCTTACCTTATTTTTAAAACCAGAGTTTACAAGTGAAAAGCTTTATGAATTTACTGGTTCAGAATAGCCCAAACCCGCAAACAGAGGCGTCAGCCTCTATCCACATGTTCTTCCCAGCATTTATGGTTGGTTCTCAGTTTCTGTTTTTTTTTTTTTTTCTGGAAGTTTCTTTTAACCTGTTGGATACTTTCACCAAATGATTACTGTAACATACACATCATTCTGGGTCAGGGCCATCAACCAGCACATAATTTAGATTGAAGCTGTGCATTTAGCTTAGTTTGTAGAATCTGATCACATGGCAAAGAGAAAGGTGTAGAAATGGTCACATTGCTTTCTTAAAGGCATGTTAGGCTGAGTACATATTTTTAAATGGCCTCAAGGTCACTTACATTACTAACTTCTTGTAAGGTCAGGATAACGTTCAGTTTCTGATGACCAGAGGACTTTTCAGATTCTCTCTAAGTCTTATGTTGTAGTTGGAATACAAAGAGATGTGCCTTTCAATTGTGTCTTCAGCTCCTTCCCTCTGCGTCCCGCCCCTCCTCTCGGTCTCCCTCATACTCTGGCCCCAGTGTTACCCTCTACTTTCATGTCATGTGTCCTGTGACCCACCCCCTCCCTTCCTTGAATCACCTCTCTTTTGTCATAGTGCCTTTCTGGTTTCCTGGCTTGTACATGCTCAGTCTCACATAGCTACACTTATCTAAACATTAGAAACTAGAATCTGCATATGACCAAAAACTTACCTCATTTAATAAAATATTTCCTAGGTATATCCACTTCCTGAAAATTTCTTAACCTCACTTTTTTCCTTGTATCTGACAAAAAATTACCTGTGTATGTAAACCATATTTCATGATTTATCTGTTAGTGAATATCTAGGTGGATCCCATTTCAAAAAGTATTTCCAGTTGTGTCAAACCCATGATCCTCCTGCCTAATCTTCTTCAGCATTTGCGTATTGGCTTGTACCACTATTACTGGTTAGATTTTAAAACAAAATCTTGTTTTATAAGGTGTCTGTAAATTTACTATATTGAGTAGTGTATAGATTTTGTATCTTACCTCTTGCTAACGCCTCTGTCTTTTATTTGGTTGGACACAATTTATGGATATTCTGATTGGGATTTTTACATTTATTTTGAGGAATGAAACTGAGCTGTAATTTTTCTTTTGCATTAGTTTTTCTTTTTGTTTTTGGTGAGGGTTTGACAAGGTTATATTATGTAGAATAATTTGACAAGAGTTCCCACCATCTGTTCTCTTTAAGACTTTGTGTAATGTAGGTTTTATTTTTCACTTTAAATATCTGGCAGTATTTTGTAGCTGCTGTCAGCAGGGCCTGAAAGTTATGAGATATTTTTAGATATTTAAACTATATATTTTTAGATATATAAACTATATAGTTATAGTTCCTTTAGTAGTGACTACACTATTAAGTTTTGGTTTTTGTGTTAATTTTGTGACACTATTTAGAGGTTTATCAATTTAGTTTTCATATTCTTTATCATAAATGTTATTATGCCTATCTTATAATTTAATACTTACTGATTTTATAATGACATATTCCCCTACATTTCTAATATTATTACTTTTCTCCCTTTCTTTAACTCTTCTGTGGACTTCCAAAGAGACCTTTTATTGTCATTCCAAAGATTCTATACTTTGTAAATGTTGTTTTTCTTTCCTCAGATGAGGGGATGAGAGCCATATCCAAGCCTTGTGAATACATGGCTTGGCCTGAGCCCAGAGTGTTTCTGTCTAGCTATTCCTAGGCCCAAGACTGGAAGCTTTTTAGCCTCTGTACAGTCCAATCTTCCGCATGCCCAGACCTTGAAGGCTTCAGCTTTCAGCCTCTGTCTGCTAACCTAGGCCTGGAATGTTTTCAACTTCCTAGACCTCCGGCTGAATAAGCTCACCCTTTCTAGTTCTTTCTGAACTCTGGCTGGGTGGTTCAACTCAGCTCTTCTGGCTCAAAACTCCTTTCCAAGATGATGTATTCAGACTAGCTTCTCTGAGCTTCCTACTGAATTGATGTGCTTGGAAAAACTGCCTCTGAACCCCACAAAGTGAACTGCACGAACGGAATGGAACTGAACGGAACTATACAAACTCCACTGAACTCAGCTGCACTCCACGGAACTGCACTGAACTCAGCTGCACTCCACGGAACTGCACTGAGCTCAGCTGCACTCAAGGAACTGCACTGAACTCAGCTGCACTCAAGGAAACAGCACTGAGCTCAGCTGCACTCCACGAACTGCACTGAACTCAGCTGCACTCAAGAGAACTGCACTGAGCTCAGCTGCACTCAAGAGAACTGCACTGAGGTCAGCTGCACTCCACGGAACTGCACTGAGCTCAGCTGCACTCAAGGGAACTGCACTGAACTCAGCTGCACTCAATGGAACTGCACTGAGCTCAGCTCCGTTCTCTCTTCCTGCGCTGCACTCAAGTAGCCTCACCTTTCTGTCTTCTTAGGAGGGTTGGGCTTATCCTATCTCTGACTCATTCTGTCAAATCTTTCTCTGGCTCATCACTTTGTCTGCCCCTCAATTAAATGTAATTGCTCGGGATTAAAGGATTATACTAACAGTGTGTCTGTATTCCAACCAGAGGCAATAAAGATATATATAAAGAGGAAGAGAAACATTTCACAGATACAGTATTGGATCAAGTTGCTACTAAATGGTGTTGGCTTTTTTATTTGTTTGTTTTGGTGTTTTGAGGCAGGGTTTCTCTGTGTAGTCCTGGCTGTTCTGGACTCTCTTTGTAGACCAGGCTGACCTCAAACTCACAGAGATCCTCTTGGCTCTGCCTTCTTTAATCCCAGGCTGGGATCAAAGGTGTGCGCCACCATCCCCGGCTATGATGTTGGCATTTAATGCCGGATTCGCTTTGCCAGATTCGCTTTGCCATTGTATATCCTGTAGTTCTTAGTGCAGTTTAAAAAAGTATCTTTACATGTTAGAAATTTTACACTAAACAGTGGGTGGTCCATTCTCACCTCAGACTGCTTGACAGGAGCCCTGAGAGGTTTTTGTCCCTGTGTCTATTTCCACACACACTGAAGATGTGTTGAGATCCCCTATAAACA
Organism: Pachyuromys duprasi; assembly: GCA_028658305.1. Taxonomy (NCBI): domain Eukaryota; kingdom Metazoa; phylum Chordata; class Mammalia; order Rodentia; family Muridae; genus Pachyuromys; species Pachyuromys duprasi. The sequence goes on from JAQQSO010001922.1 coordinate 13,476, forward strand.
AATTACTGTACACCACTTTGTGAAAGATTATTTTTTATTACATCACAAAATATTTTATTTAAAATTACCACTTTTTGTAAAAACGTCCAAAGTCATAAGATAGTCAGAGATTACTTTGAAAACTTAAAATGAGTATAGTTTTACAATTTGGTTTTTGACATTTGGAGCAGTAAAAACATGTAAATACTTAATATTTCACATTTAAAGTATTCATCAAAGCACTTTGTCTAAAGATATATAACATGTAATAAGATATTGTTAATGAAATGGAAAATGATAGCAAAAACTGAAGCAAAATTTATCTTAAATGTAGTCAAAGAACTTTAGGAAGTGATGCCGAACATAATAATTCCTGCTATTAAAATAAAGGCTGGGCATCTGAAGGCCACCACTGCTGTGATGGAACACTATGGCCAAAGGGAACTTGAGGAGGAAAGGGTGGATTTGACTTACATATCCCAAGTCCATTCAGGGAAACCTGGGCGGGAACTCGAGCAGGGCAGGAACCTGGAGGCAGGAGCTGATGCAGAGGCCATGGAGGGTGCTGCTTACTGGCTTGCTCCTCATGGCTGGCTCAGCCCGCTTTCTTGTAGAACCCAGACTACCAGTCCAGGCATGGAAATACCCATCCACAGCTGCCTGGGCCCTCACCCGACAATCACTAATTAAGAAAATGCCTTATACCCAGTTTTGGTGGAGGCATTGCCTCAGCTGAGGTTTGTGGAAGTCCAGCTTCGACATTTCAGTGGAGGCAAACTAAGGCAGGACACAGATCCCGTGGCTGGCAGCCAGGCTGGTGACCTGGACTTTTTCTGAGAATAATTTTCCAGGGCCAGAACTGGTGGTTAATGACCATGACCTCAACTGACAGAGGTGAACTGAGGGGCCAGGATTTAATTGCTGGCGGTGTGCCAGTCCTGATAGCTTCCCGGCCGGGGCTCACAGCTCTCATGAAAGCAGGAGCTAGGGCTTCCACTGACTGTGGTAAGCATCGAAGAAAAAAAATTAAAAAAGGAAATAAGGAGAGAAAAAGATCACACTGGCACACACATACACACATACACACACACTCTTGATGATGAATTAAGACAGACTCCAGCAGGTAGGTTCCAACAAGCTCGTTCTTTTCTTTATTTAACTTCTCTTACTGGCTTCTTCTATTTTATGCATACATATGTACATACATACATGCATGCATACACATTCACATATTGGGTGGATGAAACAAACTCCAAAGCGTGAGGTCCAAACCACCCTACATACATAAACATTGGCGGATGGAACAAAATCCAAAGAGCCAGTTCTAACCTGAACTCCCACTCTTTTCCCCACTGCTTACATACCCCAGCAAGATCTTCCCAGCAG
>JAQQSO010001923.1:0-14839 GCA_028658305.1 Pachyuromys duprasi
GATGTATCAGAGCAGATATTAAGGCTCGCAATCAAGCCTTTGGCAGAGGATGAGAAGTGATGATAGAAATGGGGGAGGTTGGTGAGACTTGGGGAGAACAAGAGCTCCACAAAGACCAAACTGAGCAGGGCACAGGGGTCTTGTATGAGACCCTAGTGGAGGAAACAGGGAATGTTTCAGTCATGAACTTGATGGCTGACTCTTTGACCCTCCCCCATACATGCTGGGGAGTGACAGACTGGCTAGATCCCAGGGGAGGAAATTGCAGCCAGCCCTGAGGAGACAGGATGAGCTGGGGTTGGATGGAAGGGGAGGAGGTCCTTCCCCATTGGTGGACTTGGATGGGGCGGGGAGGAGATGAGGGAGGGAGGGGGGAGGGTGGAAGGGAGGGGAGGATTGGAGGGAGGGGGGAAGGAGAGGGGAGGGTGGGAGGGAATGAGGGAGGGGGTACGCCTGGGATGCAAAGTACCTAACCTGTGATTGATATAGAAATAAATAAATTTTAAAAAAGAGTATAAAGTAATTTTCCCCTATATTTAAACAAGAAGAATCCTGTTTATACATGAAATGAATGTTAAAAAGGAGAAATGAGGTTAAGCATTACATAAGTACATCATAAAACATCAGAAAGAGTCTTTTCTTCTCCAGCTACCTTTTCCCTAGAGGAAACATTTTATTGTTAGTCAATTCTGAGTATATGACAGTTAGGTTGTTTGAGATGTCTTTTTGTTACTTCACCCCGCACACCACCTTTAATTTCAAAAGTAATGACTGACATATATTTTATTTTCTCACTTTTCACTTCCTTTGTTAGTATGTAGAATGAGGAGGGGAACACTATGTTAGAATTTACTCCCAAGAATACTGTGCCATATTCGTATCATATAATCCTCAGACTGAGACATTGTCTTATATGAGATAAACCCTCTCAAAGAGCTAGAGTAAGTTTTTATGCTTATTACTGTGCTTTACAGTAGAATAATGAACTAGTCCATTGTTTAGTCCCATCGTTACTAATTCAAAATCACCAAGGCACTCTGGGAATATTGCCTTCTATCTTTTTGTTTCAGAAATACACATCTCAGTTTGATCATATTTTATCCCCAAATCACCTTTAATCAATCATTCACTTCATTTCCAAGTATACTTGAAAACATTAAATCCTGCTTGATTTATCCATATGGCCTATAATGGATCTTCCATAAATCTTGTGTTAATTTGAAAGGCTTCCTAATATGAAGGACTCAAAATTAAAATGACAACTATGAAAACAGATTGAAGATATCCTCCATATAGTTAATTGCTGCCCATGAATGAGGAGCAAGGTTACTTAGATAAAAATTAAAATAAATTAAAATTAAGAAAGCTTTGAAATTATAAACAGCAGTTTGTGCACACATTGTGAATGTATTCACTCATGATTATTGGAGCAAAAAATGTAAAATAAACTCAATACAAGAGATATAGCTTGTTACATTTATTTCCTAGTATTTTTTAAAGTAACCTTTTAAGAAACCAAGGTAAGATAATAATAGATATTATTAGAAAGAAGAGCAAAATTTCCTCAGACTTTTCCAAAGTAATTTTAAAGATATATCCACAAACAACAGAGAATGAGAGAAGACACTGAGTGAATGCTGCATCCAGCTATGGTGAACTCACATAAAGGCATGTTTTAAATGGGGCAAAGTTCTATGCAAGATTAAAACTTTCAAATAGAGTTTATAAAACCTTCTGGAAATATAAAATACTCCCAATGCTAGAAGATAATCAAATAGATGGAAGGGGTATTCCGATCTTGTTATCTCTAAAATTGTTGGTCAAATGAGATAGCCTTCAAACAATAAATCAAGTAATAGAAGTTTAAACATAAATTCTTCTCTCCTTTGAAAGGCAACCCCCTCTTTTACACTTTATGAACACTGGTAAGTGGAGAGGTTAACATAGTCATTTTAAGATTAATTTTGTACTTGGTTTGAGACAGAATCTTGCTTGGTAGTGCAAACTGGCCATGAACTCAAGTTTAATGAGTTAAATATTATTATCAAAATATTATTAAATTATTGTTGTTAAGATAGTATTATTTTGAACCTAGAGTTTAAAATCTTTTCGTACACATAGACCTACAAAACATCATGAAATCATTCCTGCCACAAATACATTACAGATTAAAGTCTATATTAGTGAGTCTATAGCCAACCAGACATGCTGGTACACACCTTTAATTAAAGTGTGAAGGAGTCTAAGGAGGCAAAACCTGAGTCCAAGGCCAGTTTGTGCTACCAAGCAAGACTCTTTCCCAAACAAAGTGCAAAATTGTCTTCAAAATGACTCTCTTAACTTCTCCACTTTCCTGTGTGGATACATCTTTAGGTAATACACAGATATGTAAATGTTTTCAAATCTCTAAAACAGAAAAGGTAAAACACACAGCATATGTTGGACCATTTTTCATCTCCCAATTTTCATTTGATAAAAGTATTGTTAGGAACACATATAACAACTCTATTGAAGCAAAGAGGAAACAAAGACTTGTGTATAGGCTTCACTGAGGTTGTACATGGGTGCAGGAGGGTAAAGGGGGAACCATTATCCATGTCCTCTCAGCCTATGTGTCTTGAATAAAATTAAGCTGTAATAATAGTATGAGCAACAGAATAAAAAGCAAAACAAAACACTATGACATTCAGAGACAACTCTTATTAGCTGTGTCAGTTTTGTCAAATGGTTTAACTTTTCGCACCTGTCTTCCATCTTAAAAGGAGGACTTGACTCATCTATTTTATTTATATAGTTTACTGACTTTTTAAAAAATGTATATACTTATGATACTGTATATTTGGCTGCATGTTTGTTTGTGTACCACATGCATTCCTGGTACCTGAAAATGTCAGAAGGGGAAGTGGAGTTGCAGACAGATGTGAGGCATAACACGGGTACTGGAAATTGAACACTCCTAGAAGAGTGTTCTTACACTGAGCCATCTCTCAGTCCTTCAAATACAGACTTTAAGGAAGATATACTGTGGCTCCTTTCCTTGCTGTTCATTCTTTTTATAAACTGTCTTGGAATTTTTAGCTTATGATCTGATGTTACTTTTTATTATTTTAATACTTTCTTCAAATTTTGTTCCTATCATGACAGTGTCTTTTCATTACAGGTTATGTAAAAGTATGTTCATATTCATTCCTACAAAAAGAAAAACAACAAATTCTAAAAATATATTACTAAATATTTACTTGAAATAAAAACCGCTGTCACTTCATGCCAGCTACATTATATAGTTGAGAGAGCCAGTTTGTTCATTCTAAAATATATAATCAAATCGTTGCCCCTGATCACTAAAATACACAAGGCAAGACCTCTCATTGTCCAACCAATTTAACAGATAGTACTTGAAACATAGATTATTCTCCAAAATGCCCAAGAATTCTTTGCAGTAGTTTATTACAACCTGATAACTAATACTTTATTAATTTATCAATGAATAATATTGAATTTTTCTTATTCACTTTCTTTTCTCAGTTTTGAATAAACCCATCTCTCAAAATACATAAATTATGATAATGAAAGAATCAGAGGAATGGCTGCATTGTCTTCCTATGTGGCCTAGCAAGACTACACCCCTTCTCCACAGGGGGAGGTTGATCAGAGAGCCTGCCACTGAGTTAATGCCAGAGACAGCCCCCGCTCCTCTTACTAGGGAACCCACTTAGAGACTGAGTCTATGGGCTACATCTGAGCTGGGGCATACATAGTCTTAGCTGAGGTATCAGTCTCTGCAGGGAGCCCAGGACCCAGTTGTCTTGGTTCTGTTGGTCTCCTATTGGAGGTCTTGTATCCTCTAAGTCTTTGTATCTCCCCCTTCTTTGATAAAATTCCATGCATTCTGCCCAAAGTTTGGCTATGAGTCTCAGTCTCTGCTTTGATACCTCGATCAGTAGAGTCTTTCAGAGGCCCTCAGTGGTAGGCTCCTGTCCTATTCCCTGTCTTCTCCTGCTTCCAATGTCTATCACGTTTGTCCTTCTGAATAAGGATTGAGCATCTTTCCTAGCATCCTCCTTGTTGTTTAGCTTCTTTAGGAGTATAGATTTTAATATTTTATCCTATATTACATGGCTAATAACCTCTTATGAGTGAGTATATACCATGTGTGTCTTTCTGTTTCTGGATTACCTCACTCAGAAGACAATGCAGCCAATCCTGATGAGACCTGATAGGCTAGTGTCAGATAGAAGGAGAGGAGGTCCTCCCCTATTAATGGACTAGGGGTGGGGCATAGGAGGAGAAGAGGGAGTGAGGGTAGGCTTGGGAGGAGACAAGGGAGAGGGCCACTCCAGGATACAAACTGTATAATAAATAATAATATATATAAAGAAAAATACTTTAAATTTTTTTGAAACATTAAATCATTATGATTTTAAAAATTTAAAAAAAATCATATTAGCCAGTTTATTACAAGTCTCTTTTATTCTAATCATGCTTTATTTATTGTATATTGAAAAGGTATGCTTCCTCTGAATGAATGACCAGTGTTGATAAAAAAAAGAGTAACACCACCTTATTCAAGAACTCTCAAGAATTTCTCTGTTGATGGTCTTCCTTACAAATTACCAAATACAAAGTTGAAGTTATCAACAAATGCACATGCTCACTCTACAGGTTATAAATTTCTAAGGATTTGAGTATTTTGCATGATCCTCACCATACATCCAAGGCTTTAGTGTTGCTTTCCTGCACTTTTTGGCCCAGGTTCTCCACAAGACATATTCCCTACATTCAACGTATAATTCTCTAGTCCTAAGTTCTGTTGGAATCTTTGTGGTTATTATAATGCTTAACATTTAGGCAAATTTTTGTGTTAACTTTAGAACTTGAAGGCTAACCTTTTAATATTTATTGTTTTTAGAAATGTGAGGAACATGAGAAAGAAAACATAATACACTCAGAGCACAGAGGCTATTTTCATGGGAAGAACAAACAAAAACATAGTGCTTTGTGGGTCATAATTTGGAATGATGGTGTAACTGTCTTGTGGACAGGAGCATTTGGCAGGGAAGGCATAGTTTTAGGATATTTTTTTCCTATGAAAGTAGTGTTTCTGAAAATATAGAGTGTATATTTTCAAGTGCAATCTCTAAGCTGTAGGCAGAATGAAATAGATTCTTAAAATAGTTCCATCTTAATAGAACTAGTTTGGTGGCTTAAGGTATCAAAACAAGAAGTGAAATATAGAGTCCTTTGGTGTTTGCGCAGTCACATGTCTGTTTCATTGATTTTTATCACTTCATCATTCACAGCAAATCTATGTCAACACAAGAGGCGAATCTCAGAGGGAATACATGCAAGTCAAGGCCATGAGGCAGAGGATCCACTTCGGAAACTGTCTACTGCATATATAGAGAGAAGGCTTATTGTTTTTCAGTACAATATTCACAACAGCCCATATCCTGAGAGACATTCAAGATCATTCTGTTTATTGAAAATAGCTGACTTTAGTCAACAAAGACAAAATTTTTAAAAAGAAGAAACTATATTACTGCTATTGCAGAATTGCTGTTTTTAAATAAACAATTATTTTTTTTTATCACTGCTTCATTGTGATGGGGACAGTGAATACAACACTAAAACTTGAATGGCTTTACAACCAAAATACATGAGCTTACACTTTGGGAGGCTAAGATTCTGAGGTCCAACCAGGAAAAAATGAATGAATGAATGAATGAATGAATGAATGAATGAATGAATAAATAAATAAATAAATAAATAAATAAATAAATAAATAAATAAATAAATAAAGTAAACTTCCTCTGGCCTCTCTTCTAGTATTACCATGTGTATTTCTTTGTCCAAATTGTCTTTAAAAATAATGAGACCATTTCTTTGCATTAGAGGCTCACTCTATGGTAGAATGGACACATCTTAACTCATTTGCCCTCAGTGGCACTATCTCCAGCAAGGTCACATGAGGAACTGAGGACTAGGTGTTTAGCATATGCTGTTTGAGAGAGCATAAATGAACACTTAACTGTCATGACTGCTTACCATTTCCGTTGTCCCTAGATATTATGGATGATGTGGAAACTATCATCAGTTGTTTCGTGATAGAAAGTAAGAAAGTAAAAACACACTTCTTCTAGTCAAGGAGCTTGCAATTCTGAAGGGGTAATACTCAGTAGATACACAAAGAATGGCCTGATAAAGTAAGGGAAGGCATGATATGAACAAGGAAATGTTTCTACAAACCAAATGTTAGAACATTCTCTAAAAATAACCATAGTAACCAAACAAATCAGTATAGATGTGCCTCAAAACAATGAAAAAGGAGCTATTATGTGATAGAATGATAATCCAACTCCTGGGAAAATAGTGAAGAATTTAAGTCAGTATTCTCCAGAGGAACCTACAGGTCTGTGTTTATCGCATACTCCTCACTCTTCAGCAAAATAGGAGAGGGCACAAAAGAGGGCAAGAATAGAAATATGATAAAAGCACATGGTACACTTGTGTGAAAATATCCTAATGAAGCAACTTCTTTGCACAGTGAATATACGCTAATAATTTTTTTCTTAAAGTGCAGCTTAAGACTCTTAAAATGCCTGATGACAATTTAAAAAAAATAACATCTTAAAATAATTCTTTACTAGGATAGCAAAGTTGAACTAAGAAGCAAATTTCACAGTGAGCACAATTTAATGGGCAAAGATGCGGAAAGGTTAGAAACACACATATTCATATGCAGATAACGATTGGGGTCCTAAACCTGGGGATAGCGGCACAACTCATCTAAGAGGTTTGTAACTGCCATCTGTCAAGTGTGGAGTATATCATATAATCAAGAAGGATACACAGAACTTTTCAAGAAGGTACATATTATCCTAGAATACAATTTTAGGGAAATTAATTAAAACACCATCCTAAAAGATGAAGGGAGAAGATCATAGAACTAATCACATAATTGAAGCCCAGTGGAGGCTAAACCAAAGGACGGAAACTCCTACCACATATACGAATACCCTGTGTCTCTTTTGCAACCCTTCAGTTTTCCAGTGTGCCGCCTCCCTGACATTTCATCAATTATGAAGCATTCGAAATCTGGGAACACCACAGAAGTGGACGCACTGCTACGCCTGATTAGGGTGTGTTGGATAACCATAAAACAGAATGACACTAATTTGAAAGTCTGGGCCTCAAAGAACCAGAAAGATTTCCCTTGTCTACCAAACACCTGCAGTCAGAAGGTGAAGAGCAAGTTTATGTTTATGAAATATTTTCTATTTTCTGAAAGTGATTGTGAGAAGATTCATACTGAAATTTAATAAAAAGGTCATTGTTATTCCTGGACTGCATATGCAAAAAAAGCATTTTTAAAAAAAAATGTTTCAGAACAGAGGAAAAGAGTCCCTTCTATGAGATTCAGGAGAGACTGTAGCAAGAATCACATAGTTTGGGGATCTCATTATGAGAAAAAGGAGATACCTACTACAGGAAGTTCAGAGGAAATCAACAGGAATAATTAAGGAACCACAGTATTTACTCTAGAGGAAATATTAAAAGAATAAACAATGCACATTCGCTTGGCTAACTAAGGGAGCATGAGAATTGTCTCTGAGTGTCTAATGTGTATAAACACTCGAAACTGAAAGTCGATATAAAGACTAGGGGAAGGAGGCAAAATTAAAAATTAGGCAATTAAATAAAAAAGAAAACTCTAGCAGATTACAAAACAAAATAAAGCAAATTCTGTACTAAAAGTTAGCCTAACTTTGCACAGAATAATTAAAAACAAACTACTCAATGTATGTGTTCTGTAGAAGCAAACAAAGAAAAATGAAGCTTTAACTCATAGGCTATCTTCTCTAAAAGATAAATAGTAAACAAAAATGCCATCACTAAAAGAGACGTAATATGAGAAGATTATTTTAGCTTGTGTGAGAAACAAATATAATGTATTCGTCTGAAATATTTAAAGATGAAATACTGTGTCTGAGTTGGAAGGTTGCATGTAATGTTCTCTTCTTTAAAAAAAAGTGAAGAAACAAGCTGAACATGTGTCTGCTTCTCTCTTTGTCTTCCCTCCTCTCCTAGACACAGGGAAGAACACATCTATGAGGTCTGAACAGCTGAGCAATGGCTTCCCCTTCTCATCCAGCCACATCATCAAGAAATCATTCCTATCGAGCGCATTCTCTGGTTCACAGAACAGTCTCTCATCATGATTTGGTGTTCCCTACAAGTGTCTTTCGAGCAGAGAGAAAGCCACCCAGGTGAGGCTGCCAACACCAGAGGCAAGAAGTCACCATTACTCAGCATCTCCAGCACCCCAGCACAGAGCAGGCTCAGGACTCAGGGAGCAAGCTAAGTGAAAGCCTTGTGAGCTTTGCTTTCCTCAGTATGTAGTGTGCGTGTGTGTGTGTGTGTGTGTGTGTGTGTGTGTGTGTGTATGTATATGAAGGGAATCAGCTCCATATCCATCAATGTCCTGAAAATGACAGATTGCTCTGATGGCTTCATGAGTTTCATTATGATTGTATCTTTTTACCCCATTTCCTCAATCATGACTCCTATTTCCTCACTAATAGAAGTATAAAGTTTCATTCAAAATGGTTTTATGAAAAGCACTTAAAAATCAGAATACAAAGCCAACGTTAACATCAAACCACAGTTCAAATGAGCTAGCAAGTCTGGAAATCAGTCATACAGACTAAGACTGAGGGTAATTTCCTATGAAGTATCCCAATGTTCAGAGGTTCCACTCCCTCTCCTGACTTGTGGTTATAGATGCTCTGTGTTGCTTCAGGGAGTCAGTTTATGCATGTAAATAGAAACACCTTCAGAAGACTAATGCAGACATTTGCAGCATTTATTAATCAGGCTTGGGTTGAAGAGCCCCATTGGGGGAACACTGCCTCTCTCAGTTCATCACCACTTGGGACAGAACTCTTGGCTTCATGGTTTACTTTTGCTTTTTTTAAAAAAGTAAAAACCACTCCTACTGTTACCATAGGATGTCATGCTGTTATTTCGGGACAACATCTTTATCTCTTGTAAAGTGCAGCCATAGTGCTCTCTGGATTGTACAGACATTTTGTTCAGACACCCTAGATTTCAGTCCATTGCTTAAAACAATAGATATGCTTTCTAAAATTTTCTATTCCAGACAATGAAAATCATCACTTATTCTTTGACCAATTCAAGACTAATTCTATTAAAATCTTGCACATAACATTACATATTCTTATAACTTAGTATTTTATTGCTCTGCTCACCTCCTTCCATTTAAATTTTAGGAAGGCAGCAGTGCGATCTGGTGGCTAGTAAACTGATCGCATGTCTATAGCCAATGAATGTGAAGACATATGGTGCTGCTTGGAGATGGAAAACGAATGTTCTCTTGGTCCTAACACAGTTCATGAAATGAAGTGTAAAATAGGACACAAGTGGCTTGGGCACAGTCATTTAACACCTGGTCCAATTGTGTTAATTCAGGTTGGACAACATATGAAGGCAAGAACATAACAGGATGCAAAAAGACCTTCAAATATAATTGCCAGTTTAATAGCCTGGCAAGAAATGAGTGTTTAACCTTTGAGGCACAAAACGGTGTTTTCTTGAACAGAAAGATTCACTACCAACGTGGAACCCTGACAACATAACATGGGATAAAGACAAAATTCACTGTAACAGAAGCAATGATTATCATAATCTCATCATTCATTCATTCACTAACTCAAGTCTCAACTCAAATAGCCCCATCCTGCAGGTGAGTTTTAAGGAAAGGTACATTAAGATAGAATTCAAATCAAATCTGAATGTGTGTTCAAATAGTAATGGAGAAACTTAAAATAGGATTTAGCATAAGACTAGAAATGGACATAACTGGAGCAGAGACTAAGGAAGCCTGAGTTTCAGTGCATCCTAAACTGTATGGTCAGACTGCTTTGAGAGGCACTTTCCTACACAGTTTTATGTTTTGACTGCCTTGTCCTCAGCTGGTGGTACTTTTTTGGATTTTTAGGAAAAGTTAGGAGGTGGGCCTAGCTGAAGAAAGAAAACCACTGGGCGTTTTCTCCTGGACTCCCTTAGGTTTTCAATTGAAAATTAGCTGTTTAGGATTTTTTCCTGGTAGAAGAGGAAGGGGGCAGCGATCAGTATGTAAAGTGAAGAAAGAAAAGAAGAAAAAGAAAGAAAGAAAGAGACAGAAAGAAGAAAGAAAGAAACCCCCTATATAACATACAGAAATCCCTGATAATGAATAATTCACAACCATTTTATCAGATGTGATCACTGTATCACTTAAAATGATCACTCCCCTTATCACTTTTTCCATCGATATAATGCGAAACACTGTTAAACTGTATGAGCTGAAATATCCTTACTCTCCTCTGAGGTGATCGGGTTGGTTCTGGTGGATCATCTTTATTGTTCGTAATAGCCAGAAACTTGAAACAACCCAAATGTCCATAAACCAAAGAATGGGTAACGAAAATGTGGCACATTTACTCAATAGAATACTACTCAGATAATAAAACAAGGAAATTATTAAATTTGCAGGCAAATGGATGGAACTAGAAATTCTCCTTAGTGAGGTAAACCACACCCAGAAAGATACAACTGGTATGTAGTTTCTTATAGGCTGGTATTAGCCATAGAATACAGGATAACCACACTGCAATTCACAGACTCAAAGAAGCTAAGTAACAAAGAGGGCCCCAGGGAGGATGCTTAAATCGCTCTCAAAAGGAGAAATACAATAGACAGCAGAAGAGATTGGAGAGAGGAAGCAGGATCAGAGAAGGAGTTCAGAGGGAAACAAGGGTGGGGATCAGATGTAGGGAGAGCTGGGGCAGGGGGACAGAAGGCTTGCAGGGAGAAGAGAAACCATGGATGGGGACATCTGTGAGAACAACTGGAGGCCTGTGACAGGGTAGGCTCCTGGGAGGATACGGGGTATCTCTAGCTGAGACTCTTAGTAGCAGGAGTCACTGAGACTGAAGAGGCCATCCTCTAACCAGACAGGACTCCTAGTGGAGGGAGGGGAACACCAGCCCACCCACAAAAACTTTACCCTACTTACAAGATGTGCAGAAATAAAGATAGAACAGAGATTGAGGGAGTGTCTAACCAATGGCTGACCCAATCTGAGGCCCATCTCCTGGGAGAGAACCAACCCCTGACTCAATGTCACTCTGCTATGCTTGCAGATGGGAGCCTAGCATAGCTGTCCTCTGATTGAAACAAACAGATGCTGAGACTCATAGTCAAATACTAGGCAGAACACGGGGAGCCTTGTAGAAGAGGCGGGGAGGACAGAAGGACCCAAAGGGGACAGGAGCTCCACAAGAAGACCAACACAGCCTACTAACGTGGGTCCAAAGGGGCTTGCAGAAAATGAAGCACCAAGGACCATACATGGACTGGACCTAGGCTCTCTACATAGATGTACCTGGTGGGCAGCTTGGTCATCATGTGGATTCTTTAGTAATGGGAACAGGGGCTGTCTCTGACATGAACTTTGTTGCCTGCTTTTTGATCAGGTCCCCCTGACAGGGCTGCCTTATCAGGTAACTATGGATGAGGATGCACTCAGTCCTGATCTGACCTGATGTATTGGGGTGGGTCAATGGGAGAGCTCCCTGTTTTTGAGGGGTAAAGGAGGGAGAGTAAAAGGAGGGAGAATAAAAGGAAGTGGGAGGAAGGATGGAAGTAGGAGGAGAGGAGGAAGGGAGATATAATTGGGATATAAAGTTAATTAATTAATTAAAAATAATCTGACTAACCAGAGGATGAAAAGAAGAAAAAAATAATTTCCACAGGAAGAATTTTAATGTAAATAAAGTTTATTATAAGAAATTTACAGCCAGTCTTGATGGTGGCACACACCTATAATCCAATCACTCAGAAAGGCAGAGGCCTTTGGATCTATGTGTGTCCAGGACAGCCAAGGCTACAGAGAAAAACCCTATCTTGCAATAACAAAAAAAAAAAAGAAAGAAAAAATGAAACTTGTACTTAAAAAAACAGAGGTTTTTGAAAATAGTTTTTTTTTTTAACCTGTGTCTATGTCAATACAATTCTGTGTGCCTTTATGTGCACATACATGTGTGTAGGTGCCAGTGAAGGCCAGAAGAGGGTGTTGGATCCCCTAGAGCTGGAGTTAAGGTGATTTTGAGATGACATTCCTGACATGGGTGATAGGAAGAGCATTAGTGCTGAGCCTTCTATCCAGTGCCTCTCTTTTGTTCTGGCTCTGCTTCCAGTGTGCCTTGAAGAAGCTCTTACCGCACATTCTTACCACCATATTGTTTTTTCTAGGCCTGTTTATCTAGGTAACTATAGGCTGAATTCTATAAACAGTGAGCCCAAGTAATTTTTTCCTCCTATGAATAGACTCTGTAGGGTATTTCAGAACAGTGATGGGAAAAGTCTCCAAACAAAGCAAGCAAACAAAGCATGTACATGTAGTTCAATGAAAAGTATACATGTGAGACAGCTTGGTTAGGAATGTTAGGGCTTCATAAAGTTCAGCCAACATCTTATTTCTTACTGAGAAGATAACTGATTGCTACATGGTTTCCCTTAGAAAACAAAAACTAGATAATTCTTGCCAGCTTTAAGATATTACAACTACAATCAACATTTTAGTTGAACTACTTAAAATAGGTCAATGTAGCCAATAGAATTCAAACAAATAAGTTAGGTTTATAAACATTGGGGTTCAATGGTGATTCCGTAGTTCTTAAGTCTTAAGTTCTTAAGGACATTTCAGGGGCCACATGCTAAACTTGTGGCTAAAATGACAACTTTATATCTTTCAAATAGAAAGCATGGCAACAGGAAATCATATGGCATGTAATGTGAGAGTCAAGAAATGTGGCTTCTAATGACAGGTACTCATTGGTGTCAAGCAAGCCTGTCTTTGTATTATAGAAACATTACATTTAAAACTAATAGATGGTTTACCTGTGTGTGTGTGTGTGTGTGTGTGTGTGTGTTATTGGCTCATCCTACAAATGGAGGAGAACATGTAATATATGTTTTGGTACAATATAATGTATACAAGACAGACAAAAAAAGCAAAATGTTATGAGATGCATGTAAAGGACAAAAGTTATGAAAGAAGACATAACCGTAAGTGTTGTCCTGGTTCTAATTCTGCCATGGACTTTTAATTTTTGGTGGTGGAAAAATATATAAAAATATACACAATAATGAAAGTGTAAAATCTAGTGAATAGCTCTATAGCACCAGAATGGCTATTCTAACTGTTCATTGAGATGTATTGACTCTAGATCTGGCTAATTTTAGTGTGTGGTAGTTTTTATTTGAAAGATTTTTTTAACAATAAAATGTAATTCTAAGTTAATATATTATGCTACATGGTCTCCATGAAGTCTTCATCTGTAAGATCTGTTTTGGATTAATAATCAGAAATCATTAACAAAATTGCAGAATGGGTTTTCATTCCTACACAAATTTCACTGTTTAGTAAACTTCAGAATATACTTAATTATACACAGTGTTGATGAGTCTCCATTAACATTAAGTCAGTCTATTTCCAAGACAGTTTAGTGACAAACATCCCGAGGAGAGAAGACTGCCTGTTCTCTGGAGTGCATTTTGAGAAATCATACTCACAAATTTATTGATTTATTTGGTCCTTTAAAAGCCATTTTACTGCAGGCGTTTTGTGTACTAAGAAATTTTCTGGTTATTGAAAAATAAGATTGTTACAGAAATGTTATGTGAATTCATTTGCTGTTTTAATACTGACATGCTTTATATGACTCTTTTATACTATGAGTCTTCCTTGCTATTTTCTTTTGTGTGTGTGTGATAACTTAGAATTTATAAAATCAAATTGCTTAATGAGTTCACTAGGTAGGGTAGTAAGATTTGTTATTCCTCTATTTTTATTATTTTTAAATTTTTATTTTATATTAATCACAGGTTATGTACTTGTATCCCAGCCATAGCCCCCTCCCGCATTCCCTCCCTATTCCTTCCATCCCTCCCTCATCTCTTCCCTGCCCATTTCCAAGTCCACTGATAGGGGAGGTCTCCTCCCCTTCCTTCTAACTCTAGCTTATCAGGTATCTTCAGGAATGGCTGCAATGTCCTCTTCTGTGGCCTAGTAAGGCTGTTCCTCCCTCGTGGGGCTAGGGGGTCGAAGAGCCAGCCATTGTGTTCATGCCCGAAATAGTCCCTGTTCCCCTTACTAGGGTACCCACTTGGATATTGAGCTACCATTTGATACATTCAAGCAGGGGTTCCAGGTTATACCCATGCATGGTCCTTGGTTGGAGAGACAGTCTCATAAAAGACCCTGTGCCTGCTATATTTGGTCCTTGCAGAGTTCCTGTCCTCTCCAGGTCATACTAACTACCCCTTCTTTCATATGATTCCCTGCACTCTGCCAAAGGGTTGGTTATGTTTCTTAATATTTGCTTTGATACACTGCTAGGTAGAGTCTTTCTGAGGCCCTCTGTGGTAGGCTCTTTTCCTGCTACTTGTTTTCTCTTACATCCAATGTCCATCCCATTTGTCTTTCTAAATGAGGATTAATCCTCTTACCCCAAGTCCTCTGTCTTGTTTATCTTTTTTAGGTGTATAGATTTGAGTATATTTATCCTATCTTATAGGTCTATATAAGTGAGTATATACCATGTGTGTCTTTCTGCTTTTGAGTATACCTCACTCAGGATGATCGTTTCCAGGTCCCAACATTTGCCTGCAAATTTCATGATTTCCTCCTTTTTAATTGTTGAGTAGTATTCCATTGTGTAAAAGTACCACAATTTTCGTATCCATTCCTCAACTGAGGGACATCTGGGTTGTT
>JAQQSO010001924.1:0-14837 GCA_028658305.1 Pachyuromys duprasi
CCTTTGTGTCTTCTTTATAGATTCTAATTCCATTTTCATGCTGTGTACCGTTTCCTTCAGCTGATTGACTGTGTCTCCTATTTTGGATGTTTCCTCTCTGTTTATCTTTGATTGTTCCTGTATGTGGGCAGTTAATTTCTTCTCCATTTCTTTGAGGGCCTTGTTCATTTCCTCTTCTTGTCTCTTCTCTTGTTCCTCCAATATCTGCCTAATCAATGCTTTACTATAATTTTCCTGTGTTTCCGCTGAATTAAAAACTCCACTGCTTTTGGGTGTTTCTGGTGGGGCCATGGTGTCCTGATTTTTGTTGGGTGAGTTCTTTCGCCAATTTCTGGGCATTTGTTTATATATAATCAGGGAGCTGTTTGTGCTTTAAGGCTGTACTTCAGTCTGAATCTGTCAATCTCTTGTGTCAGGAGTATACTTCAAGAAGATTCGGGAGTTCTGGTGGTTTGTTGGTGTGTGTTGTGTCTCAGTTGAACTCTGTTGTGGGCTCTGTGTACCCGGCTACGTGCTCTGTGCTAGAAGCTTTGAGCACTGCAGGCTGGTCACCCCTCTGGTCTGGAGTCTTTACTCCTCACTCTGTGCTAGAGTCTGAGTGTCCAGGTTTGAGTTGTCAGCTGGGGACTGTGCACTCTGCCCTGGGCTTGCTGCTAAGCGCTCTCCCCTGGAATGGAGATTTGGCACCTCCTTTTGGGCCAGGGGCTGTGCACCGCGGTCTGAGATGATATTTGGGTCACACACAGTGGGTTTGGGTTGGTGTGCATCCGCTGTATGCAGGCCTGTTTGAAATGGTGCCCGAGGCCTTCTCTGTCTGGCCCGTGGACAGACACGCGAATTGAGGTTTTTGCCGGTGGATGCGTGCAGCTTTCTCCCTCAGTGTGCAGTCTGGTCAAGACGGTCCCTGGATTCTTTCAGTCTCTGGTGGTTCCGGCGATTGGTGCGCGCCCGCTGCACACCTGTGGGTTGAGGCAGGACTCGGGTTCCTCTCAGAGCCGCCGGCGGACTCACACACTGACTGAGTTTTTTCTGGCGGAAGCGTTCTGTGCGCGCCCCCGCAGTGTACGGACTGGTCAAAACTGTCCCCCAACCCACTCAGTCTGGGGTGATTCTGGTGATCGGTCTGATCCTGCACCACACCCGCGGGTTGAAGCAGAACCCAGGTGCAGTGTTCGCTCGTAGGGCGCAGTTCAGTGAAAACGGCACCTGGTTCCTCCTGAGACTGCCCGCAAGACTGTGCGATCCAGTCTATAATGGCGGGTGCGGGCGTCCAGCGCGGCTGCTAGTTCAGATCAGAGCTGTGTGCAGCTGGTCGCCCAGAGATTTTTCCAGGGAATAACTGGATGTCCCTAGGGATTTCCCACTTAATTTTCTCACCGTAGGAGTTCCGCTCACCTGGAAATCACAAATGCTGGCGTTGTAGGTCCCAGAGTTCAGTCTCCTGGTCACTGAGTTGTTTCTGCTGTCCTACTCCTCAGGCACAGTGTTCTCTTGTGGCAGCCATCTTGGATTCCCACAGGGATTTTTTATGAGACTGTTTCTCCAACCAAGGACCATGTATGGATACAACCTAGAATCCCTGCTTGAATGTAGCAAATGGTAGCTCAATATCCAAGTGGGTACCCTAGTAAGGGGAACAGAGACTATTTCGGACATGAACTCAATGGCTGGCTTGTCAACCCCCTCACCCTCCAAGGAGGAGCAGCCTTGCTAGGCCACAGAAGAGGACATTGCAGCCGTTCCTGAAGAGATCTGATAAGCTAGAGTTAGATTTAAGGGAGGAGGTCCTTCCCTATCAGTGGACTTGGAAAGGGGCAGGGAGTAGATAAGGGAGGGATTGGGGGTATAGGGAGGGAATACAGGAGGGGGTTATGGCTGGGATACAAAGTACATAACCTATGATTAATATAAACTAAAAATGTTAATAAAAATAAATAAATAAAAGAATATAGAAGACAGGGCTAAACCAATGAAAGTAGCAGAGGGTAAGGACAGGGGCTACATAAAACAATCTTCTGGGCAAGAAATAAGCATTGTCATCATACCAAACACTTGTACCTTGTTTGTGTAAGAATTGTGATGGGATGAGAAGTGTTTCAGGGGGTCATACACTTTATATCAGAGCTATTTATTACTGATTGATTCAAGGAGAAGAAATAATAGTGTTTTCAGTTGAGTACTAAATGAAGACCGAACTAGCCTCTAAAAGATACTTCCAATCCAATGATCAAACAGATGGCTTTAAGTTAAATGTGTCACAAAACTAAGCAGAAAAAACTCAGAATTTTAAGGAATTTACTGGTATACATAAGAGGAGATGAGAAGGACTGGTGGGAAGTAAGGGATAAGAGGAGTAAGGAATAAGAAAGAGAGTAAGCAGAATACAATACATACATGTATGAAATTGTCAGCTAACAAAACTATTTGATAAAGAATGATTTCAAAGAAAATTAATGTAAACAGTTGTAATATACTTTTACTGCCTTACATTTATAAAATATTTTACATATACAAAAAATACTGGGCAGATACTGGGGTTTAAAGGTTTAAGTGGAGGTGGGGTGAGGGCATGGAAGGTAGAAGAGAGTAGAGGGTGAATTAATAAAAATTTAAAAATATATAAAAAGTCTTATGGAAACCCAGTGACTTGTAAGCGAACTACAAAATATAGATTTAAGAAAGGAGTTTGGAAGGACATATACTACATTATTGGACAGTGCTGCTCTCAGAAGACATGGTTTATTAAACAGCAATATTAGTGCTAGGCAAGGATACCTCCCTTTGATTTACTGGTGAGGGAATGTACAGCTCCCCTCTCTCCTCCTGGTAACAACATAGGCTAGTGTCTGTAGTGCTCATTTTTAAAACTCTACTTTATTTGGGGTGTTTAGGCCTCTATATTTTTTCCAACCTCCAAAGCCTACATATGTGAGAGGTTAGTGGGGAGATGGGCCACAGACCCCTTTACTTCTGGATGTTTAGGGTGAGTGAGTTCTTTTAGGACTATGCCAGTCTGTGTTAACAGCAGGTGCAGCCAGCACTCTTTTCTTTCTTTTTTGTGTAATTTATTTATTTTTATATCAATCACAGGTTAGGTACTTTGCATCCCAGGTGTAGCCCCCTCCCTCACTCCCTCCCACTCTCTCCATCCCTCCCTCATCTCCTCCCTGCCACCCTCCAAGTCCAATGATGGGGGAGGACCTCCTCCCCTTCCATCCGACCCCAGTTCATCTTGTCTCCTCAGGGCTGGCTGCAATGTCCCCCCCCTGGGATCTAGCCAGGCTGTTACTCCCTGGCGTGTATGGGGGGGGGGTCAAAGAGCCAGCCATCGAGTTCATGACTAAAACAGTCCCTGTTCCCCTTACTAGGGTCTTCAGTTGGACACCGAGCTACCATGGGCCACATCTGAGCAGGGGTTCTAGGACATATCCATACCTGGTCCTTGGTTGGAGAAACTGTCTTGTAAAAGACCCCTGTGCCCTGCTCAGTTTGGTCCTTGTGGAGCTCTTGTTCTCCCCAGGTCTTACTAACTTCCCCTATTTTTTATTATTATTCCAGCTCTCTGCTGAAGGCTTGGTTGTGAATCTTAATATCTGCTTTGATACATTGCTATATCGATAATTTCAGAGGCACTCTTTGGTATGCTCCTGTCCTGTTGCTTGTTTTCTCCTCCATTCAATGTCCATCCCATTTGTTCATTTAAATGAGCATTGATCATACCAACCTGTGTCCTCCTTCTTGTTTATCTTCCCTAGGTGTATAGATTTCAGTATGACCTTCCTATCCTATAGGTCTGTATAGGTGAGTATATACCACATGTTTCTTTCTGCTTTTGGGATACCTCACTTAGGATGATCGCTTCCAGGTCCCACCATTTGCCTGCGAATTTCATGATTTCCTCATTTTTAATTGCCAGCACTCTTTTCTATGCAGCTGCACCTCGAAGCATTTCTCTCTGTGTCTACTCCAAACCACCACACTGTTCATCTCTCTGGTCTCTCCAAACTGCTAAATGCTGCATGCCAGCACTGCATGCCACGGCTTCTCTTTCTGGGCTCTCAAATTTATATTCTCAGTGTTCTAGAGCATGCCCCTCTCTGTTACCAGCTGGCAAGAGCCATGTCCCGCACAAGACAGTTAACAGCTATGGACAAACTATAGCCAAACTAAAATCCTACATGTGGGATTAAAACACAAAACATAACTGAATTTCTAAAGAAACCAAAAGTTCCATTACAAGTGTCATGGCTCTATGTTTTCCACCATAACTAGATCGTAAGACCCTATTGCTGGAGAAGCTATGCACTGTAGTTGCAGGATATATGGAAATCAATCTCAAACTGACCAAGAAACTTTCTCTTCACTGGCTAGCCTTCATGTCACTACAAGGTGCTATACCGACCATTGGGAAAAGTCACCAATATTCTTACTCAGCACAGGGCTCTGCATGCTCCAATACTGATCTTCCAGGCAAGATATGTCCACTTGTGCAATAGTGGTATGACTGTTATGTGAATGACAACAATTTTCTGGTTGGATTTGAGGCTTGTTCCATAGGAAGTAAGCCATGCCTAGTACTGTAAAATGGATCAAAAGTTCATAGTTATTTGTGTATTGCTAAATGAACTGTTTTTATATGACCTTCTAAATTATTATGTTTATACATGTAGATCAGTGTTATTCTCAACCTTGGTTAGACAAGCTTCTTTTGGTAGTGGGCAGCAGTTAATACAGAGACTCATAACTTGCTAAAGAGTTTACAATAAGTGACTCAGAGTTTTCAGCCTTAAATGGGATATCTATATTCCTTTCATGCCTACCCCAGAAGCTCAGGGAGCATCACAATAAGAGGGAGGGGAAAGAATATAAGAGTTAAAAAATGGGAAGAATTCTGTGAAATGCTGTCTTCCAGACATGGCATAGCCATCATACTCTTAAACTCATAGCAGCTATAGTTGCATGCAAAAAGACTTGCAAAAAATCAAGCCAGTTAGCATTCCAGCATGAGTGCTGCGACACATGAGGTTCTATTCCTAGTTGAGGAGCTATTGATAGTTCATGACTGCTGAGGGAAGGGAAATTTTTTTCCTTGGGGGTGTGGCCACTGGTAGGTTGTACACACTCCAGTTGAAGCTCCACACCCATTTACTCTGTATATATTGGTAACACTAAATGGACTTGGTGGGGCATTAAAAGGAGAGAACATAAGGTTTGGAAGGGGACTTGTTGGTTGGGGTATGGGAAGTTGGGAGGGGAATAGCACATATGATAAAAATGCATTTTATATATGTATGAGATTCTTAAATAATAAACAAATATATTATTTAAAAAGAGCCAAGAAGAGCCACTGGCAGGTACTTATAGAGATTGGTGATACAGCTTTTTTTCTTGGCCTTGAAAATTTGATATTTCTTTCAAAACTCGAGTTCACTGCAAGCTAGGTAACACAGACACTTCATTGACCAGACGCTACATAGAACATAGTGTTTCTAGAAATAGTTTGAGATCATAAATATAGTAGCATATTGTCCTAACAGTCCATAGTTGAAAAAGCGATGGGCTCATAATAGCTATTTTGTGAGGAATGAATTGGATGCTGTCTTAGTTGTTTTTCTTGATGCTGTGAGAAAATGCCTGACAAGAAGTAACTTAAGGAAGGAAGGAAAGAATGAAAGAAGGAAGGAAAGGAAGAAGAAAAAAGGTTTATTCTCATTTACAGTATGAGGGGACACAGTGTATCAAGGTGGGAAGGCATGTGACAGAAGCAGGAGGTGGTTGATCACATTCTGTACTACAGTCAGGAAGTACAGGGATGAATCCTGGTGCCTAGCTTCTTTTCTCCCTTTTGTATAGTTCGGAACCTCAGTCCAGGGAATGGTAGCCTCTATCTTTATGGTGGATTTTACTACCTCAACTAATATAATCCAAACAAGATTTTCCACAGATATATTCAGATATTTATTTTCAAAGTGGTTTTAGATCCTGTCAACTTGATATGAAATGTAAACTATAATAGATATATATAGAGAAATAGAACACATAGGATTTGAAAGAAAGGTTTACCAGAAGTGAAAGTCTCAGTGGTTAAAAGCACTTACTACTGCTTTTGTAGATGACTTGGGTTCAGTTTCCAACACCCATTTGGACACCTCATAGTGACCTATAACTCCATCTCCAGGGAATATGATGCCTGTGTGCCCACAAACTTATACAGGCACACATACACACAAATACATAAATTTAAAACAATATACATTAAAAGTAATAAAAAGGGATTTGGTTTCACATTCCTGGCCTCTAAAATGAACAAAGTTGTTTTTGAAAACTAGTTCCTATTTTCTTGAGTTTTTATACCTGCAATCCAGGGCATTTTACATGCCAGAAATGGAAGCAAAGTGAATTGAGAAACTAAGCTGTGTGCTTTTGTCATGTGCCAGCAATGTCTTCTCTGTTGGCAACTGCTATCTTCTGCTACTTTCTGCTACTATGTTAGTTGGCTTCCCATCACAATAATAGATACCCAAGGTGATGACTACATTAAGAAAAAAGTTAACTTTCGATTATAGTTTTAGATACTTTAGCCCCTGATTGTTTGGCTCCAGTTTTTAGGCTCACAACAGTAACACATAGTGGACAAAATTCACTCATATCATGGCTGGAAAGTGAAAGGAAGGAAGGGGGCTGAGGTCAACATATCCCCTCTAAACACATGTGCTCCCTTCCATTAGTCCCCACCTGTTGAAAGTTCTTCAAATAGTGCCAAGCTGGGGATCAACTTCTAATAGACTGTCCTTTGGAAGACATTCCAGGTCCAAACTGTATCAGCTACTAAAAGACAGCACAATTAGGAATCTAGAGACCCAGTGGTTATGATTGCTGTAACAGGACAAACCCAAATAGAAGAATGGCCAGTAAAAAACATTCCTCCATGGTTTCTGCTTCAGTTCTTGATTGAGCTCCTGCACTGACTTTCCTCAGTGATATGCTGTGGCCTGGACGTGAAGTCCAAATAAATCCTCTTCCTCCTTAAGTTGTTTTTGTTCATGGTGTTTATCGGAGCAACAGAAAAGCATATTATGAAGCCAAGTAATAGGATTACTGAGTCATGTGGCAGTTCTATCCCTTCTTGGCTAAGATGAAGTGCAGTATATGGTAGGTCTGCCTTTACTATTATTTTTTAGGCATGGCCTTTACAGTTGTTTGAATGAGAAACACTCACCATGGTCCCGGGCATTTGAATACTCTGTCCACAATTGGGTGTGCGGTTTGGGGGAGGTTTAGGTGGAGTATCCCTGCTGGAGGATGCATGTCACCAAGGGCAGGCTTTGCTATTTAAAAGCCTTGTGTACTTCCAGTTTGCTCTTTGTTTTGTGCTTACAGTAAAGGATGTGTGCTCTCAGATTTCTGCTCCTGCCACCATGCCCACAGCTTGCTGCCATGTTTCCCTGTCCTGATGGTCTCTTATCCCACTGGAACTGTAAACTAAAATAAACTGTTCCATTTTCAAAAGTTGTCTTGGTCCTGGTATTTTAACACAGCAACAGAAAAGTAACTAATACAGTCTTGCTGAGGAGCTTCACTTGTCTGGAATATAGCAATCCTTCTGCTTCCAACTTTTGAAGGCTAGATATATGCCATCTATTTTAATGGATATTTAAACAAAACTGCATATGAATAATATAATACTATACACAATAGCATGAAGTTACACTTATCTAAAATGTTTTCAATGTATCATCTTTCAAAAGGGGGCTTTGTTGAGCGGTGCTGTCACTATCAGAGTGTTGCTCTGCTAACCATTGGCATCTTGCATAGGATAGTCTAAGAGTCACTTAATTTTATCACATTCTTTAGAATTCATATTTGCAGAACAAATTCTATAGATAGTATCCTGGATTTGACTAATTATGATACTTATTAAAATTTTTGTTGCCTTTTCTGAATTATTTAATGTTCCTAGTATTACGTAATTAAGAAATAAAAAAAGTTTTATGGGTAAAAAAAGGGGGGGGGGCTTTGTTAGAAGAATTTTGGGTTTATAGCACTTATATGTTCCTAGAAGTACTAATTGAGTTAGACTATCTAGTTCTTGTTGTTTAAATTATAACAGCATTAGAAGCTCAAACATAGCTGACTGGCTTGTGTTGTAAAATAAGATGAAGCAACAGATTAAATTGTACGGCCTCTTTAATATCTTGTGGGTCCTTGATACTTTCATACATATAAATACTACCCTTGAGAAATTTTTTGTGGTAAAAATAGCCATATTAACCCAATTACAGATTATTGAATAAAAAAGCCAAAAATCAACAGCAAAGTTTGACTAGTTGGCTAGACTTACTAATTTAGTGATTCAGTTGTAAGTACTGGCTTTATAATGACATAAAATTTGTATTTGAGCATTACCAAAATGATATAATATCATTTCATGATTAACTTTAGGGTCATTCACAATAGATTCAGCTGAATAATTAAATCTATAATCTTGCTACCTAGAAACATCATTAAAATCCAGAGGAGACAAGATGATCTGGGGTCAGATGGAAGGGGAGGAGATCCTCCCCTGTTGGTGGACTTGGAGGGGGCGGGAGGAGGGAGATGAGGGAGGGTTGGGGAGGGTGGGAGGGAGTGAGGGAGGGGGCTATGCATGGGATGCAAAAAACCTAACCTGTGATTGATATAAAAATAAATAAATTTATTAAAATTTTTTATAGGTTTTTGTGTTAGTAGGAAAATATATAATTGAAGCTTGAGACTATATCAGAGGAGTTCCTTTTTCTGAACCCATAATATGACTTATGTGGATAAAGGCACTTGATCATAAACCTGGGGACCTGAATTCAATCTCTGGAACCCATGTAAAGGTGAAAGGAAGAAAAACTCCACAAAGTTGTCTTCTGTGGCATATGTACATACATATACATATCATGCACAAACAGAGAGAATAATAAAATAATGCATTTTTCCATCATCATCAATAGTTTCTACTTGTCTTTTTGATAATTGCCATATTATCATGTATGAGGACACAGTTCATGGTGCTTTTCATTTTCCTTTCTTGATGACATCAAACACTTTCTTGTGCACTTGCTAGCTAGTTTTTTTCTTCTTTGGAGAAATATTATTCTGGGTCCTTGCCACTTTTCAATTTGATTACTAATTTTTATTTTGCTTTTGTGGCATGTGAATCCCTTATCTACTTTGAATATTGGCTCCTTAATATATTTATAGTTTTAAATATTTTCTATTAGTTTATTGTTTACCTTTTTATTTTGTTGATTGCTACCTTGGTAGCAGATATTTTCAGTTTGTTATAATCTTACCTTTTCATTTTCCATTTTGCTGTCTAACCTTTTGGTATGTCCTCCCCAAGTGAAGTACGAAGGCCTCCCAAACCCCCATGGTCCTTTCTAGGGCTTTTAAAGAATTATTTTAGTTCTTAGGTTTAGTTTTTTGTTTCGTTTTGTTTCTTGAGACAGGGTCTTTCTGTGTAGAGTTGGCTGTCCTGGAACTCACTTTGTAGACCAGGCTGGCCTTAAGCTCACAGAGATCCCCTTGCATCTGCCTTCTGAATGCTGGGATTAAAGTCGTGTGCCACCACTCCTTCTTTTGTTTCAAGTTTTCATAGCTCAACCCAGTCTGCCCTCAAGTTCACTGTCTTCTTGCTTCAGCCTCTTGAGCACTAGATTTGCAGACAGGCCCCACCATACTTAGCTTGTGTTTATATTTTTAATCCATTTAAAGTTGGATTTTATTTACAGTTAAATAAACAATGTATTTTGCATGCACCCTTCCATTTTTCTCTGGGTTGCTTATTATTTCCCGTTCTTTTTCTTTTGGCCCTTGCTGAAAAATTAATTGATAATGTATGTGTGAGTTTGTTTCTGGGCTCTTCACCCTGTCTGATTGTTGCATATTGCAGAGGCTCCTGCTATCATGGCACACCAGGGCCAGAGCAGAAATTTCCACCAGTGAGGCTCTGCTTTCCAAAGGTCCCAGAGCTTTCTCAAAATAGCACCATAAGCAAGGGGGAAAGTTCAATTCATGAGTTCTGGAGGACATTATAGATTTAAACTGTCATAATGATGACCTTTATGTTAATCCCTCCTTCCAACTCAAGACCACTCCTTTCTCCTTCAGTCTTCTATTAATTTGAAGTAATTACTTATGCTTTTGTTGCCTCTCATATACTGTCACTTTCGAAGAATTTTATCAATTACTTTGTCAGTTTGAATTTGTCTGACATTGCCTCATGAGTAGAATGGAGTTGTGCAGTTTTGATGAAAATAATGCTGTGCTCACAGTAAACATCATATTACAAGCCACATGGTGTTGGTTTTAGAAGACACAGGAAGGATGAGAAAATTACTACCTTTTAAACATCATAGCAATAATTGTTTAGGCAAGAATTATGAATAGAGGGCTGGAGAGACAGCCCAGCACTGACAGTGTTTGCTGATTTTGCCCAGGGCCAGAGTTTGGTACCCAGCACTCACATTAGGCCACTCACAGCTGCCTGCAATTCTAGTTCTAGGGGGATTAGATGCCCTCTTCTGGACTATGAGGATGATGTGTAGGTGTGTGTATGTGTGTTTCATGTCCTCTGAAAGGCTGCATTGCTCAGCCTTTGAAGCTGGGTGGGAGGGGTTTGGCCTAGGCTGTAAGACACAGGGATTCCTTTTTCCTTTTGTGGTGGCTCTTTCTGTGCAATAGTGGATATCTCAAAAGGATGATAAAAACCTAGAGGGAGGAACGGGAAGCCTTCTAAACCATGCCTGTTTTCCCTGTTATCAGGCATTTCCCTCGCCACTTTGTGGTGCTGAGCTGTCTCCCTCCACATTTGCTTTCATCTTCTCATTCTCCCTCCCATTGTCCTAATCCCTTTTCACATGTCAAGCCAGGAGCTGCAGTCTCTAATTTGCAGAGGCGACAGGTAAGAACTTACTGGATTTGTTTGGGTGCTTCATCATCCTTTGAGCCTCTCAACAAGACCAGGCCAGGAGAGGTATGTGGGGGTTCTTCCTTGGAAGTGTCTAAGGCCCCTGCAAAGCCTGAGTTGGCCTATGGCAATTGAGACTGTACCCCCCAAAGATGCCTGCACTATAACTTGAAACTACTTTACCTGCTTTCCTGGTTGTGGTTAGTGGGGGAAATCACACCCTCAGCTTGGGAAGATGCAGGATCTTATGTTGTGATGAGGGAAGAGTAGAAATGTCTGGAATTTGAGGTACTTAATTGGGATTGAAGGTGAATTAATGTTTGTAATGGGGAAATAACTTGAAAGAAAATTTTGAGGTAGTTGGATCCTAACACCTAAAAAATTAAAAGTTCCCTTTCATCTTTCTGGACCCAGTTTTTCTCTCTGGGTCCAATTTCCCCAGCAGTTTCTATTATCTTCTCAACAGAGAAAGTGGGTGATAATAGGTAAAAGACCCAAAGAGACCATGGTTGTTCTACATAAGAGATAATGAACAAGTAGTCAAGCTGGAATATTGTAGTCTGTGTTGGGAACCTGTATTTTCTCCAAAACAGAAACAGGGTTAGTACTGTGATTTGACTGCTAGTGTGGTACTGGTTCTGGGAGAGCAAGGAAGAAGTCATGTGCATTTTGGACTTCAGAGTCATTGAGTTTCCAAAGAGGGAATCAACCCAAAAGTTGTTCAGTGCCTGCTACACACTAGTTGAACAGGCAGAATAGGGTTAAGGGAAAGAGGAGTGCTACCAAACAGATCCTTCTACTGGCTGCAAATGCAGAAGGGAAAAGTTAGCAGGGCAAGAAGAAAAGGGGGATGCAGAGTAACACACTATCTAACAGAGTTGACTCAGTTTCTAAAAATTGTTCCCACAGAGAAAACTCCCAGCCCAGGCAGCATCTCTGGTTGAATTCTCACACACATTTGAGGCACAAACAATACTAAACTCAAACAGTAAAAAAGGGAGAATACTTTCAAAGGGAGGGATACTTTGTAATGATAATATAATTTTTAGCCACAGAACACAGCTAATAAAATTCTTTTCTTGACCAAGCTCCTCTTGATTTTGCAAAATTTCTTTAAGATATTGACACAGTAACTACATTTCAGTGAGTTCTTGTGGTATAACAAACTACTCCAACACTTGGTAGTTCAAACCAACAGTAACTTGAAAGGGGCTTTGCTGAACCTGTTGTATCAGAGCCTTTCATGAAGTTGTAGTCATTATGGCTGCCAGGGTAGCACATAATTAAGTAACTGATTAAGTCTCCTCCAGCTTTATTGACAAAATTATACGTGTATTTAGTGTATAAAGCACAATGCTTTGATATATTATGAAATTAGTACCAAACTCAAGTTAGTTAAATTACCTATCATCATACCCCATTTTATGTGTACAGATTTTGTAGGTTTACCCTAAATTTTATGTCTAGTATCCACTTATAAGGGAGTATATACCATGTCTGTCTTTCTGCTTCCGGGATACTTCACTCAGGATGATTTTTTTCTGGATCCCACCATTTGCCTGAAAATTTCATGATATCCTTGTTTTTATTGCTGAGTAATATTCTACTGTGCAAATGTACCACGATTTTTAAAACATTTTTATTTTATATAAATCACAGGTTATGTACTTTGTATCCCAGCAGTAGCCCCCTCCTGCATTCCCTTTCAATTCCACCCTCCCTCTGTCAACTCCTCCCTGCTCCTTTCCAAGTCCACTGATAGGGAAGGACCTCTTCCCCTTCCATCTAACTCTAGCTTATCAGGTCTCTTCAGGACTGGCTGCAATGTCCTCTTCTGCGGCCTAGCAAGGCTACTCCTCCCTTGGGGGATGGGGAGGTTAAAGAGCCAGCGATTGAGTTCATGTCCAAAGTAGTCCCTGTTCCCCTTACTAGGGTACCCACATGGATATTGAGCTACCATTTGCTACATACAAGCAGGGGTTCTAGGTTATATCCATACACGGTCCTTGGTTGGAGAAAAAGTCTCAAAAGACCCCTGTGCCCTGATATATTTGGTCCTTGTGGAGCTCCTGTCCTCTCCAGGTCATACTAACTCCCCCTTCTTTATATGATTCCCTTCACTCTGCCAAAGGCTTGGTTATGTTTCTTAATATTTCCTTTCATACAATGCTAGGTAGAGTCTTTCTGAGGCCCTCTGTGGTAGGCTCTTGTCCTGCTACTTGTTTTCTCCTACATCCAATGTCTATCCCATTTGACTTTCTTTTTTTTTGTTTTTTTAAATGTAATTTATTTATTTTTGTATTAATCACAGGTTAGGTACATTGTATCCCAGGCGTAGCCCCCTCCATCATTCCCTCCCATTCTCCCCATCCCTCATCTCATCTCCTCCCTGCCCCCCTCCAAGTCCAATGATGGGGGAGGACCTCCTCCCCTTTCATCTGACCATAGTTTATCTTCTCTCCTCAGGGCTGGCTGCAATGTCCTTCCCTGGGATCTAGCTAAGCTGTTACTCCCTGGTGTGTATGGGGGCAGGTCAAAGAGCCAGCCATCAAGATCATGACTGAAACAGTCCCTGTTTCCCTTACTAGGGTCTTCAGTTGGACACCGAGCTACCATGGGCCACATCTGAGCAGGGGTTCTAGGACATATCCATACATGGTCCTTGGTTGGAGAAACTGTCTTGTAAAAGACCCCTGTGCCCTGCTCAGTGGTCGTTGTGGAGCTCTTGTTCTCCCCAATTTCCCCTATTTTTATTATTATTTCCCGCCCTCTGCTGAAGTCTTGGTGGTGAGTCTTAATATCTGCCTTGATACATTGCTATATTGATTCTTTCAGAGGTCCTCTTTGGTATGCTCCTGTACTGTTGCTTGTTTTCTCCTACATTCAATGTCCATCCCATTTGTTCATTTAAATGAGCATACCAACTTGGATCCTCCTTCTTGTATATCTTCCCTAGGTGTAGAGATTTCAGCATGACCTTCCTATCCTATAGGTCTATATAAGTGAGCATATACCATATGTTTCTTTCTCCTTTTGGGATACCTCACTTAGGATGATCGTTTCCAGGTCCCACCATTTGCCTGCGAATTTCATGATTTCCTCCTTTTTAATTGCTGAGTAGTATTCCATTGTGTAAAAGTACCATAATTTCTGTATCCATTCCTCAACTGAGGGACATCTGGGTTGTTTCCAGGTTCTGGCTATTACTAATAAAGCAGCTACGAACATAGTTGAGCAAATATCCTTGTTGTGTACTTGAGCATCTTTTGGATATATGCCTAAGGGTGGTATAGCTGGGTCTTGAGGAATCACTATTCCCAATTTTCTAAGAAAGCGCTAAATAGATTTCCAGAGTGGTTGAACAAGTTTGCATTCCCACCAGCAATGGAGGAGGGTTCCTCTTTATCCACAACCTCTCCAGCATGTGTTGTCACTAGAGTTTTTGATCTTAGCCATTCTGGTGGGTGTAAGGTGAAATCTCAAAGTTGTTTTGATTTGCATCTCTCTGATGGCTAAGGATGTTGAATGTTTCTTTAAGTGTTTTTCTGCCATTCTATAATCCTCTGCAGTGAGTTCTCTTTTTAGCTCCATACCTCATTTTTTAATCGGATTACTTGATTTCTTGCTTTTTAACTTCTTGAGTTCTTTATATATACAGGATATTAGTGCTCTGTCAGAAGTAGGATTAGCAATGATCCTTTTCCAGTCTGTAGGCTGTCGTTTTGTTTTGATGACAGTGTCCTTTGCTTTACAGAAGCTTTTCAGTTTCATGAGGTCCCATTTATTTATTGTTGATCTTAGAGCCTGTGCTGTTGGTGTTCTGTTCAGGAAATAGTCCCCTGTGCCAATGAGTTCTAGGGTCTTCCCCACTTTTTCTTCTAACCAGTTATATGTCTGG
>JAQQSO010001925.1:0-14837 GCA_028658305.1 Pachyuromys duprasi
ACTAGAGTTTTTGATCTTAGCCATTCTGGTGGGTGTAAGGTGAAATCTCAGGGTCATTTTGATTTGCATCTCCCTGATGGCTAAGGATGTTGAGTATTTCTTTAAGTGTTTTTCTGCTATTCTATAATCCTCTACAGCCAGTTCTCTTTTTAGCTCCATACCCCATTTTTAAATTGGATTACTTGATTTGTTGCTTTTTAACTTCTTGAGTTCTTTATATATACTGGATATTAGCCCTCTGTCAGAAGTAGGATTAGAAATGATCCTTTCCCAGTCTGTAGGCTGTCATTTTGTTTTGATGACAGTATCTTTTGCTTTTCAGTTTCATGAGGTCCCATTTATTGATTGTTGGTCTTAGAGCCTGTGTTGTTGGTGTTCTATTCAGGAAGTAGTCTCGTATGCCAATGAGTTCTAGGGTCTTCCCCACTTTTTCTTCTAACTGGAATAACTTTTGTGTAAGAAAGAAAAAAATGATTAGGAGGCATGATCAAATTTCCTGGAAAATAGAAAGTATTAATAAAATTAGTTTCTTATAAAGGAATACTGTAATATGAGATAGGATGATAGAACATTTTTATGTGAACATTTATATGTTATTATATTTTTAACTGCATGAATATATTACTATTATTTAAAACACTTTACTTTTAATTTCTTATAACTCAGTCATCTACAATCATTTTGGAATATGTTGTGATATAATTCTTGAATAAAACAGTAACTGAAATAGTTCTTATTTCAAATGTTTAATTTGTATATCTAGTATTAACTTATATAAATTTCTTAGTTAAAGAATTACTTAGTGACTTGTTTAATAATATAAACCTCTTAAATTTATTTGTAGCTTCATAGGATTCATATTCAAGACAACTTTCAGAATTAATGTTTGAGAAAATAAAGCATTCATCTATAATTTCCCTGTTATTTTTCAGTCTTGCATCTACAGGGAAATGCTTAATGCTGTCTTCTTCCTTACATATGTACATACTGCAAGGGGTAAATGATTATTAAGAGCAAAGTCTACCATATGTAATGAGCACCTGCTATGACTGTGGGTCAATGTTTTGATGAAACATCTACCAACTCCTTATTATAATTAGCATCATTAGGTTCTTTAAACTGCTGCTCCACTAAGAAGAAATATTTTCTCAACTCACTCTCCAAGTATTTATGCCTGCTGATTTTCAGCTGCACAGGCACCACTTATTATAACCCTAGGTTTTTATGGTAAAACAGGCTGAACTAGATTTTATGCTAACATTATCTATCATTTGATGATACCATTCTCCACCTCATGCATGTAGAGAATTTGAATGCAATCTGATGAAAATCCCTCACTTAAGGCATATATATATTTTGTGAACTATCTAGGTACCTAAATTTTTATTTCCAGACAGAACATATTTAAAAACTGAAACAAATACTATGACTGAAAGGCAACAGCTTCTCAGTAGTGCTAAATAAATAGACAGGAATGTGTTATACTTGCAGTCCTTGGCTCTCTAGATGTCAGCGAACAGCGAGTCCAGTTTGTTTCCTGTTGCATTAGTTACAACTGATACCATCTACCTCATTATAAAATTCGGAAATCCAATAAGTTAAACATCAGGTTAAACATCAAGCAGCATTAAGTGGTACAAATATGGAAAAAATCCAAGCAATCTGAGTTTGGAACCTGTGCTTTTAGTCATTATGCTATAAAAAGCATTAAACAATTCGTGGTACATCCACTGTACTGAATGCCAACAAGAATACGTAAATGGATGAAGAATGAGCACATAAAAGTTTAAAGCATTGGAGTAACCAAAACTGCAAGCAATCTACTTCTAATATAATTCAAAATGCAATTGGAACCAATCTATCTTCACATTCACAATTACAACATTGAAATTTTAAATAATCCTCTTCATCTAAAACTACAAGAATTCTGTGACTTGACTGTTGAAAATAAATACATTTTTCTCAAGTTCTGAATTGTCTCCCATTGACAAAATCACAAGGGATAATTAGAGGGAGAAACAGGTAGACAGATGATACATAGAATATACATGAATTTCAAACCATCACCTTTACCCACATCACAACATAGCTGTAATTTACTTTTGTATACTTTGTAATGCACTCAACACTTTCTAGTATCTACAGCAATAATTGGATAGTTTCTGTTTTCTTTAGACTAATTTATGTGCATAGACTTGCATTATTTGCACTCTTTCCAAGCTGTTCTTCTATTTATGCATTTGTTTTGATTTTCACACACATTTTTGCATATGCAGTAGTTTATATCTTCTTTACTGAACAGTGCTGAGTTGAAAATATTTGTCACTCTTTGTTGATTTTATCTGTTGTACATTTGACAGTGCTCAGTTTAGACTATTACAAATAAAGCTTGTTTCAAAACTCAAGAAAATGTATTTGAGTGTATGCTTTAGACTCACTTGGTAAATGACTATAAGCAAAATATGCAAATTATATGGTTGGTGGCCTTTTACTTCTAAAAGATGGGAGATCTTAAAGAGTGATTGAACTATTTTGGTATGCACAGCGAAATATTTCTGAACTGTAAAGAAATATGAAATCTCAGGTAAATGGGTGAATCTGAACATTATAATTCTGAGTGAGTAGTCCAGACCCAGAAAGACAAGTGCTATAAATTCTGTCTCATATGGGGATGTTAAATTTGGAAGTTTGGATATGTGTGTTCAGAAGTTAGGAAACTCACAAGGGGTCACAAGAGGACTAGAACTCATGCTATATGAAAGAGAAAGAAAATGATGGACAGGAAGGGTCAGGTTAAGAGAAAGACACAGGACAGACAAAAGGAGAGAAACATGATGAAAACTAATATTAAAGTCCTCAGCAAATGCCACATGGAAACTGACTACTACAAAATCTTCTGAAAATATTTTTATACCTGTGTATACAAAAGAAGTTTAAGAAATTGCACTCTTTCAAACATCATAAGCTACCAAATTAAAAGCCATCACATATTTGAGTCACAAAAGTTAATAAAATGTAACTAATACTAAAAAAATGAAATTAAAAGTAAATTGATTGGAAAACTGAAAAAAAAGAAATATTATTACTATCATGTAATGAATAGACTTACAAAGTAAATTAAGGTTTAGTGTGTATTCAATTAAACATACAAGGAATATTTAAAAAATAAAAACGAAACATGACCTGACTGAATGCTTCAATCTTAGTAATTCATTTTCAAAAGGCTGGAAGGTGTTATACATGCTAACAGAACAGAAAATTATCAGTTTTATCTAACAGTTAGCTCTGTGAGCAAAAATAACTATTGGCCTGCATATGCACACTGGGGTAACAGTGGATCCAATGTTATAGTAGTAACTGATCTCTTTCTGATGGGATCAAAGGCCCACTCCATAAAATGGAACACATACCTGGGGCATTATCAAAGCCAACATCCTATAGCCTAGTAAGTGATAAGCCACAAGGGAAAACCAGCTACTATTATACTGCAAAATAGATCTCTGAATGTGTTAGGTCCTCAGTATATATTTCTTCAGTGAAAGAATCACTAACTGATTCAACAGACAAGTCAGTATAAAGGTAGAATGTGACCTGGCTGACTTGAAAGCATCTATTGACAGGCACATCATCTTGCTTCTTGTACTCTAGTCTGGAATGTTGCTAAAGGTAAGCCCTCATTTATTTTGTCTTGGGATGAGGTGCATTTATAAAAAAACTCAAGTGAGACTGATGTTGTAAGTCTCATGAATGGTCAATGGGTACTCAGTGGGCAAAGGATCACTCAGCTCAAGATACAGATTAGTATGGAGAGAGTGGGCAGCCTTGCCTTGACTCTGATTTCAGTGGGACTACTTTAAGTTTCTCTCTATTTAGTTTGATGTTGGCTATAGGTTTGCTGTATATTGCCTTTACTATGTTTAGGTAAGTGCCTTGTATCTTTATCTCTCCAGGACTTTAAACATAAATGAATGTTGGATTTTATCAAACACCTTTTCAGCATCTAAGGAGATTATCATGTGATCTTTTTCTTTCAGTGGGTTTGTATGGTGGATTACATTGATGGGTTTCTGTATATTGAACCACCCCTGCATACCTGGAATGAACCCTGTCATAATGGATGATATCTTTGATGTGTTCTCTGATTCGGTTTGCAAGTGTTTTACTGAGTATTTTTGCATCAATGTTCATAAGAGAGATTGGCCTGAAATTCTCTTTCTTTGTTGGGTCTTTGTGTAGTGTAGGTATCAAGGTGGCTGTGGCTTCATAGAATGAGTTTGGTAATGTTCCTCCTGTTTCTATTTTGTGGAATAGTTTGAAGAATATTGGTAATGGCTCTTTTTTTAAAGCCTGGTAGAATTCTGCACTGAAACCATGTGGCCCTGAGTTGCTGGGGATTTTTATTTTGTTTTGTTTTGTTTTGGATGGGAGACTTGACAACCGCTTCTATTTCCTTGGGTATATAGGACCATTTAATTGATTTACCTGGTCTTGATTCAGGTTTGGCAAGTGGGATCTATCAAGAAAATTGTTCATTTCATTTAGATTTTCAAATTTTGTTACATATAGGCTTTTGAAGAAAGACATAATGATTATTTGGATTTCCTCAGTTTCAGTTGTTATGGCCCCCTTTTTCATTTCTGATTTTGTTGATTTGGATGGTGTCTCTCTGCCTTTTAGTTTGGCTCAGTGTTTTTCTATCTTGTTGAAAAAGAATTGATTTTCTCCAAGAATCAGCTGTTGGTTTAATTTATTCTTTGAATTGCTTCATTTGTTTCTAATTTATTGATTTCAGCCCTTAGTTTGATGATTTCCAGTGGTCTACTCCTCTTGGGTATGTCTGCTTCTTTTTTTTTCCCCTAAGGCTTTAAGGAGAGCCTTTAGGTTGTTTGTATGAAATGTTTCACAAAACTAGCCAACACACCTGGCTTCAACTTGTCCTTTATTTACACAAAATGTTATCACTGAGGAGCTAATTCTCTGTATTATTACTTAAATAACAAGCTTAAGTTTTAACAATGGAACAGAAAAAAAGATACAAGTTTGTTATAAAATTTGAAACCTGACATTATTTCTGAAATAAGTTTAAGGTTTTTCATGAAGGTACAAATGAGATCATCAAGCGAGAAATAGCCAAAAAGAATAGAATTCTTTTTTTTCTTTCTAAATATTTTCTTTTTATTTAATTATTTTTATTAATTACAGTTTACTCACTTTGTATTTCTCCTGTTGTTCCTTCCATCCTCCCCTCTCTCCCTCTTCTGTGCCTATGTCCCTCACCCAGTCTACTAATAAGGGAGGTCCTCTTCCCCTTCCCTCTGATCCTAGTCTGTCAGGTCTCATCAGGAGTGGCTGAATTCTCTTCCTCTGTGGCCTGGTAATGTTGCTCCCCCTCAGAGTGAGGTGATCAAAGAGTAGACTAATAAGTTACTCTCAGAGACAGTTCCTGTCTCCATTACTATGAACCTGCTTGGACACTGAACTAACATGGGCTACCTCTGTGCAGGGGTTCCAGGACATCTCCACGAGTGGACCTTGGCTGCAGTATCAGTCTCAGAAAAGAACTATGTGCCCAAACTTTTTGGATCTGTTGCTCTCCTTGTGGAGCTTCTGTCTTCTCCAGGTGTTAGTATCTTCCCCCTTCTTTCATAAGATTCCCTGCACTCTGCCCAAAGTTTGGCTATGAGTCTCAGCCTCTGTCTTGATAACCTGCAGGGTAGAGCCTTTCAGAGGCCCTCTGTGGTGGGCTCCTGTCCTGTTCTCTGTTTTCTCCCTCTTCTGATGTCTGTCCTCTTTGCCTTTCTAAATTGGAATTAGAGTCAGAGTCCTCCTTCTTGATTAGCTTCCTAGGTGTACAGATTCTCTATTATATGCCTAATATCCAGTTATGAGTAAGTATATACACTGTGTGTCTTTCTGCTTCTGGGATACCTCACTCAGGATGATCTTTTCCAATTCCTACTATTTACCTGCAAATTTTATGATTTCCTTGTTTTTTTATTGCTGAGTAATATTCCATTGTGTACCACAATTTCTGTATCCATTCCTCCATTTAGGGACATATGGGCTGTTTCCAGATTCTGGCTATTACAAATAAAGCTGTTACAAACATTGCTGAGCAGATGTCCTTGTTGTATACTTGAGAATCTTTTGGATATATGCCTAGGAGTGGTATAGCTGAATCTTGAAGAAGCCCTATTACTAATTGTCTGAGCAAGCACCAGATTGATTTCCAAAAAGTCAAAGTATCACTATTTCACTATGATATGATAGTATACATGAGTGACCCCAAAAATTCTACCAGGGAACTCCTACAGCTGATAAACAACTTCAGGGAAGTGGTTGGATACAAAATTAACTCAAAAAAAAATAAGTAGCCCACCTGTTTACAAAAGACATGAAGGTTGAGAAACAAATTAGAGAAACAACACCCTTCACAATAACCACAAAGGACATAAAGTACCTTGGTGTGACCCTAACCAAGCAAATCAAAGTTTTGTATGAAAAAAAATTCATGTGTATAAAGAAAGAATTAGAAGAAGATATTAGAAGATGGAAACATCTCCCATGCTCATGGAATCGCAGGATTAACATAGTAAAAATGGCCATCTCACCAAAAGCTATTTACAGATTCAATGCAATTCCCATCAAATTATGAACACAATTCTTTACAGTCCTTGAAAGAAAAAATCTCAACTTCATATGGAAAAACAAGAAACCCAGAATTGCTAAAACAATCCTCTACAATAAAAGATCTTCTGGAAGTATCTCCATCCCTGATCTCAGGCTGTACTATAGAGCAGCAATAATAAAAACTGCATGGTACTGGCATAGAAACAGAATGGTGGATTAATGGAATCAGATAGAAGACCCAGAAATAAACCCACACACTCATGGACACCTGATTTTTGACAAAGATGCCAAAACCATATCATGGAAAAAGACAGCATCTTCAACAAATGGTGCTGGTCTAACTGGATGTCTACATATAGAAAAATGCAAATACATCCATACTTATCATCCTGCACAAAACTAAAGTCCAAGTGGATAAAAAACCTCAACATAAAACCAGACACAATAAACCTGTTAGAAGAAAAAGTGGGGAAGAGCCTGGAACTCATTGGCACAAGAGACAACTTCCTAGAGAGAAAACCAACAGCACAGGCTCTAAGATCAACAATCGATAAATGGGACCTCATGAAGCTGTAAAGCTGTAAGGCAAGGGACACTGCTGTCATAACAAAACAACAGGCTACAGACTAGGAAGGGGTCTTCACCAACCCTATATCTGACAGAGGGCTAATATCCAGAATATATAAAGAACTCAAGAAGTTAAACAGCAACAAATCAAGTAATCCAATTAAAAATGGGGTAGAGAGCTAAACAGAGAATTCTCAATAGAGGAATATGGAACGGCAGAGAAACACTTAAGAAAGTGTTCAAAGTCCTTATTTATCAGGGAAATGCAAATCAAAATGACCCTGAGTTTTCACCTTACACTCACCAGAATGGCTAAGATAAAAATCTCAAGTGACAGCACATGCTGGAGAGGATGTGGAGAAAGGGGAATTCTGCTCCATTGCTGGTGTGACTGTAAACTTATACAACCACTTTGGAAATCAATCTGGCAAAAGCATTCTAATGTGCCAATCAAGAAGAACTTGACAACAAAATCAGGTATGTAATCCTATTTGTAACAGCCTTACAAAACAAGGAGACAGCCTGTATAAGTTTCTTTTCTTGTTGATGTAATAGCATACATTTATGTAAGAAATTTATTGGTGAAAAAAAGGGTGATTTTTGCCTTAAAGTATAAGGCTACACTCGATCGCAATGAAGAAATCGTGGCAGTGGAAGTTTGGAGTGACATCGGGTACACTGTGTCTGTAATCAGGAAACAGTGAGGAATGTTACTGGTCCTCTTTCTTTTTCTTTTTCGTTCAGTACATGAGCTTAGTAAGTGAAATGGCGCTGCTCACAGTGAAGAAGGGCCTTTCCACCTTAATGAACCGAATTTTGGAAATCCTCTTCTGAACCCTGCCTCATATGCAGTTGCAGAGCCTGTCAAATCTTCAATCAAACTAACCATTCCAAATCCTATTCAAGAAGTAAAAGCTTCCTTACAATTAAAATTGGATATACCAAAAAAAAGCAATAGAAGAAGAAACTAGAAAATGGAAAGTATTCCCATATCTATAGACTGTCAGAATTGGTATAATGGCTCTAGTTCTGAGATCAATCAATACAACCCTCATCAAAATTCCAGTACCATTTCCCAGAATTAAAACAATAGTTCCAACTCCACATGGAATAACAAAATGTGAAGAAAAATAAGCAAAGAAATCCTGGAAAGACAAACAAACAAACACAAACAATGCTGGGGTGAAGTATGACAAATTTCATAGTTCTGAGACAAAAGCAGACATGCAGATCCATGGTATAGAACAGTGAACCCAGAAATAGACCTAAACAGGCATAGCCACAGCCACTTAAGTTTTGGCAAGAGTCCTAAAAATAGTATGTTAGAGGGGGAAATTTTTTTTTCAAATGGTTCTAAAAAGCAACTTGACATGTGGACAATGAAATTGATTCCTACCTCACCCAACTATAAATACTTCTAAGGTAGTTTAAAAGCTTACATATAAGACTTAGAAGTTGAAAGAATAGAGGAAAACCTCTTCTAGATATAAGGCATTCATATAGTTTATTTCTCCAGTTACTGAAGACCACCCACCAAAACCACCAATATATGAGAAGCCCTCTTTTTGAATTGTGGTTTGGGCTGTTCGTCCAAGGCTGTCTATTATTGTTACCTTTGATTGTCAATCCACACAAGTGGAAGTTAAGAATGAATTGTTGAGGACAACACTTCAGAAACAGAGCCTAGAAACCACTGAGCTGGAGGTGAGCTGAATGCATCCTCCCTGAAGATGAGTACTCATGGTACCAGGATGCAGTATTTCAAAGGGATTCCTACAATCAAGACAGTCAGAGGGGAGAAAGAGGATTAGCTGTGGGGGTTGAGGAGACTTTAATGGAGCCAAGGGACTATGTGAATTAATATGTCTTTACAAAGGCTGTCCCTATATAGAGTGAGTATAGTGTAGTAAAAAAAATTATAAAACACACAACTGCAAACTTCTTTTCTCACTGATTAATTTTTCACTTTATACTTGCAAAAAGCCAGATAAACTTTAAAAAACTGTGCAGCCTTGATCATCTTAGGTCCCTGCTTGCTAACGATGCCGAGAAGTTTTGATATGGGAGGAAATTTGGATTTTAATTGTTCAATTAAGGCATGAGGTCTTGTTATACATTTTACTGGTGTATTTTAACCATTTGCCATTTCTATAGGGAATTAAATGATAGCATAATGAGCACATATCTGATATCTGGCACCTGAATAACATCAAAGCTGTCATCCAGGCATGCATCACACACTTTGTTAAATGTTATACTGTTTATCGCACATTTTAATGAGAAAAGAAACCATTAAAAGGTGAAACTTCAATCATTTAAGCAACTCACTACAGTGCTGGGACCTGCTAGGAAATAGTACCCTGCCCAGAGATCACTAAGCCTGCACTTCATCATTTCTGTTCTTCTTTTGAGCAAATTCAAATCCTGCTGTCAAATTTCAGAGTTTTTAAAACAAGAAAGCCAAAAGTCAAGCTTTCAAAACTGCTATAGCTGATTCCTTAACACCTGCAGGCATAACTACAATTTGTTACAGTGTTTGCACTGTTCATTAGTCTTCATTGTTCATCCCACATACAGAATCGCATCAATAGCAAATGTTGCTCTTCTGCCCTGGAATAATGGACTGCCTTGATCCAAATTCCATAAATATGCTAAAACTGTCCAAGTTTAGAATTAGTTTTTGATCCAAGATTAGGTTCAACTCAGTGATATGCTGCTTCTTATAAAATCTGAATCCACATTCACACACCTGTCTTGACATTTAGGAAACATATTTTATCTGAGAAAGGGTGTCAGTGTGTTTATCCATATTTCTATAAACTTGGCAAGCTTGGATAATTGCAGTATCACCATTATGTGAAGGAAATACACAGAATTCCCCTCACCAGTATGTAAGATATCAAATATATGACAGTAGTTCATTGAACATCACAAAATTAATGAGGTGTTCTCTATTTATTGAAAATGCACACACAACCATTAGTCATAATAACTAAATCTATATGTTTTCAAGAAGCAAATTTGGATTTAAAATAAAACTCTGTCAGTTACTGTCTCTGACTTTGAACAAGTTTACTGACCTCTGTTATAACTTTCAGTTAAATTACCTGCAAATGTATTGTTTACACTTAATTTGTACACTTGAGGGAAGATCAAATGAGTTGATCTGTTTGTTATGGATCATGGATCATAGCAAGTCACTTGTAAGAGATTTTTTTAAAATTTTAACTCGCGATATTAATCTAACCAAGGTAAACTAATATTTTATTTTCTGTTCTATTTGAATTAGATGAGTATATAAAACACTTTATGACTTTTCAAATTTCAAATATATTTAGATATCAACACAAAAAATGCTTTATGCCATTAGTTCATTTTCTTAGAATACCAGCTGTTATTCTACATTTCCTTTAGAGATAAAACTTATAATTCTTTAATACTTAAAACTATGATACCATACAATTTTTATAGGATACGAACTCTGTGCTTGGCATTGTCCTATGTAGTTCAGAGGCCCTTCCAGGAATCCCTATCTAGAGCCAGAAGCTTCATGAAGTCAAAGATATCAGGAATGTGACATAGTAAAAAATAATAACCTCACTTAAAAACACTCAATACAGTGAAGGGTTTGATTGTAATTGTTTTTTTTTTATTGGTTTGTTGGTTTTGTAATTTGGTCCCTCCAGGAGCACGAACTTTGCACATAAAAGTATCATATCACAATGTCAAATGACTGGATACCCCTGCATAATTGACTAACTTTCTGAATTAGTTACTGTATTTATTTTACACAGAGAAAAACTGAGACATACAGGGGCTATAGAAAAAAAAAAAAACATCTGAAAAGTTTGTAGGAGAAAAAAAAGTAAAACTTTATAAAATAATGCGTAAACACCACTGATAAAAGCCAAAACAGTGGGTACATTTTTTCTATAATCCCTACATTTTAGCTTGGGGATGAACCAGGGCTTGGAGAACTAAAAGGGTAGTAACAGTTTTTATTGGCTCTAGGAGAATGCTCAGGGAAGAAAGTGTTTGCAATGCATAGTGCGTGATCTGAGTCTGAATCCCCTCAAATCCATGTAAAGTTAGTTGCAGGAGAAGGGCTCTATTATACCCATACTCCTTACAGAGAAGTGGGAGTGAGAGGCAGGGAATTCCGCATTGCTAACCTGGATCTATAAGCAGCAAAGATGCTCTTTCAACGAAGGTGAAAGTCAAGAACAGACACCAGAAATTGTCCTCTGGCAGGCATGCATAATATTTGGCACTCTATTGTCTGTGCTCACAAATGCGAATGTGCATCTACATGAACACACACCATGCACACATGTATATGCACAGTTTGCCCAAAATGTAGTTATTTGCTGTAAAAAAAATTGATTTAATTTTTTGGAGGTAAATAAAGGAATACAAGTATTGACACCAAGGGGATAATTAAACAAACAAACCAGCAAATAAGTATTAGTCAGGATTTATGGGCTGTATTAAATTCCACTCTGGGTATAAGTAGCCAAAAGAATGAAATATCCAAAGACGTTTTACTCCACACAAACTTAACATCCATTTAAACATTTTATATTCTTTTCAACTTTTAATCTATTCAATAATAATTTACAATTTATTGTAAACTATTTGTTTATTCTATCTGAGTCATTTCTAAGAGTTCACAAAATACAACTAAGGACAGGCTACTGAGACAAGCATTCATATAGTGTTCACGCATAATGATTAGTCTTTGGCCCTTTATACATTTAAGGGATTGTTTCCATTATTTCTGTAGGAATTAGGTAGAGTAAAAAAAAAAAAACTTATAAAAGAGCAAAATAAAGGGAGTTGACCAAGTTTCTCACTGGTATCTTCAAAAGAAGTCTATATTGCTTAGCAACCAAAATGTTGTGTGTCTAGACACAATGAATTCAAATTAAAACCTAATCCCCTTTCAGTGAGGCACCAGTTTAGCAAGTCTTTCCTCCCAATGCCATCCAATATTTTTCCAAGGGGCTCAGTCTTTGTTACTGATACACCTTTTGTCAACATCTCTCAAAGTTCAATTTAAAATATGTAGGAACTTCTGTGCATTCGTGGCATCTCTCCAAGTCTAGAAATCGTGTTTTTCTACTTTCTTTCATGTATGAAAATTAATCACTTCAGGGGGATTAAAGCTTTTTTTTTTTGGCAGAAAGCCAGACTCTATTCCAGGATCCATGTTTACCACAATATTAGAAAGGAGTTTGTGTATTATGAAATCCAGTTTTTGATTCTTCTGATTCTGAAATATTTCTGGACTTTTTGTTCTTGTTCAACCTAATGTTGGATCTCAGAAAGGCTGCAACTTGAATTTTTACTAAAGCATTTATTGAGACATCAATATTGGCAGTATAGTTATAAACTGAAGAATTCACAGCACAGTAGAATTTAGGGCAACAAAGAGTTTTGATGGAAATCTTTTCCTGAAACTCCTAACACATTTCTTCTTAGAGGTTAATCAGTTCATAACTTTTCCATAAGTAGAAAAATAATAGAAGTTCTGGAATCAAGAACAACACTAATTTCTTTGCAAAAGATATTCCTAATTTTAAGTAGTATCTTCTTTGGGGTTTGTGCACAGTTAACCATGAATAAAAAGGATGAAAAGAAAAGCAAGTCTGTCCTTACCTGGAGCAACAGCATGATAACCGCAGGAAAAGCATAACTCTGTCTTGCCATCTTTCAGGGTATTAAAAGTAATTAATATTAAGCCTGATGCTATTATTCATCAGCACAGTCATACAGTCTTGAATCAAGTTAAAAACATCTCTGAAATCAGAAGCTTAGATGGTATGAACTCAGTAAATACTAAATACCAAATGAACTAATGATTTTCTGGATGTTGACAGAAAGCTTAGGATATTTTAAAAATTGTAGGTTTATATATAAATGTATACTTGTTTATATAAATTTCATATATAATACATATATATGTACTATTAATGGAATCAATACTCAGTGTGGCTCATTTATATTTAAAAAGAGAAAATTTTCATATGCCCTTAGCTTAAAGCTTAGGTTAAACATTACTTCCCCATTAAATACTTTAGAAACTATCTTTACTAAATTTATTATCTCTGGAATAAATTCTTCATAGCCCCAGAGAGCTATGACACTTGTTTTCCTTTAACTCAGACCATACAGTTTCTTGGGCAGTAATTAGTACTGGAAGTACATGTTTTCAACATAAGTTATTTTGAATTTCTGTCCTACTTGGTTTCCAGACATGGGATGATGAGGTTGAGTAGAAAGAGTAATGAATGAATGAATGAATGAATGTCTTATTGAGATTGGGTAGTGTGCCTTGATACATTGTAATACCCAAGCATTTATGTAATGTTATGGTCGTGATACTACAAAGCTTCGAGTGGTGGTAGGCAATGATCTCAGCCATGTTTCAAGCATCCACAAGCTAATACATTTTGACGATTAAGTAAGTGAATCATGAAATTTCATTCAAACTATATACAACCTTGGGTGAAAACACAGGCTGTTACCTGGGTCCATGGAGATATTCAGGTCTATGTTGCCACTGAGGGTCCTGTCTGGGTCTGTGGTACTATTGCAGCAGGAAGCCATGTTTTTGGTCTGTGCTGTTACCAGAAACCATGTAGAATCCCATTATAATA
Organism: Pachyuromys duprasi; assembly: GCA_028658305.1. NCBI lineage: Eukaryota > Metazoa > Chordata > Mammalia > Rodentia > Muridae > Pachyuromys > Pachyuromys duprasi. The sequence continues at coordinate 13,857 of JAQQSO010001925.1, forward strand.
CTCCCACTGACTTTAAAAGTCCAAAAAGGAACCATTTCTGTGATATAGATGAGATGACATTTAAAAGGGTGGAAAATGGAAGGTTTCTGTGAGAACCACTGCCTTCCCACTCACTCCACAAGAAGTAACAGCCTAGATAAGAAGACACCAAAGAAAACTTTTTTAGTTAATCTATTTATTTATTTGTTTATTTATTTATTTATTTATTTATTTATTTATTTATTTATTCACTTTACATCCCAATCATTGTCCATCCTTTCAGTCCCACCTTCTCTCTTCCCCGTATCCATTTTCCTATCCCTAAGAAAAGGGGAGCCCATACACACACCAGCCCACCTCAGCACAACAATTTGCACCAGGACTGAGAACATCTTTTTCCACAGTGACCTAGTAAGGCAGCCCTGCCAGAGGGAAATGATTGAAGCACATGATACAGAGTTCTTGTCAGAGACAAGCCCCTTCTTCTTACTAGGGAACCCACATGAAGATCAGTCTGCCCAATCAGGTACATCTGTGTACGGGACCTAGGTCCAGTCTATGTATGGCCCTTGGTTGGTGCTTCAGACTCCTGAGCACCCCTGAGGCCAAGTTACTTGGATTTGTTGGTCTTCTTGTGGAGTTCCTGCCCTCTGAGCTCTTCCCAATGTTTGGCTGTGAGTTTCAGCATCTGTTTAGATCCTCTGTTGGGCGAAATCTCTCAGAGGACAACTATGTTAGGCTCCTGTTTACAAGCATAGCAGAGTGTCTTTAATAGTGTCAGGAATTGGCTTTCTCCCATGATGTAGGTTCAAGAAAACTCTTTAAGAATGTAATAACCAGAATAGCTAAGATCAAAACTCTAGTGACAACGCATGCTGGAGAGGTTGTGGAGAAAGAGGAACCCTCCTCCATTGCTGGTGGGAAATGCAAACCACTCTGGAAACCACTCTGGAAATCAATTTGGCACTTTCTTAGACAATTAGGAATAGTGATTCCTCAAGA
>JAQQSO010001926.1:0-14836 GCA_028658305.1 Pachyuromys duprasi
CTTTAAGATAATTTTCCTGTGTCTCTGCTGAATTAAAATCTCCACTGCTTTTGGGTGTTTCTGGTGGGGCCATGGTGTCCTGATTTTTGTTTGGTGAGTTCTTTCGCCCATTTCTGGGCATTTGTTTATATATAATCAAGAAGCTGTTTGTGCTTTAAGGCTGAGCTTCAGTCTGGAACTTTCAATCTCTTGTGTCAGGAGTATTCTTCAAGAAGATCAGGGATTTCCAGTGGTTTGTTATTGTGTGTTGTTGTCACAGTTGAACTGTGTCGTGGGCTCTGTGTGCCAGGCTTCGTGCTCTGTGCTAGAAGCTGTAAGCACTGCAGGCTGGTCACCCCTCTGGTCTGGAGGTTTAGCTCCTCAGTCTTTTGGCATGTGAACTGGGGACTTTGTGCTCTGCCCTGGGCTTGCTGCTAAGGGCTCTCCCTTGGATTGGAGACTTGGCGCCCCCTTCTGGGCCAGGGGCTGTGAACCATGGTCTGAGATGATATTTGGGGCACACACAATGGGTCTGGTTTGGTTGCAGGCATTGCTGAGCGGTGTGTACCCACTGTATGTAGGCCTGTTTGAAGTGGTGCCCAAGGCCTTCTCTGGCCCGTGGACACACATTGGACCAAGGTGGTTGCTGGTGCCTCGAGCAGTGTGAGACCGCAGTGTGCAGTCTGGTCAAAACGGTTCCCCAGTCCCTCTCAGTCTGAGGTGGTTCCAGAGGCGATCGCAGTGTGCCTGCTGTACACTGGCTGGATGAAGCAGATCCCCGAACCTTCCCAGATTGGCCCAAGGACTCACACACTGACTGACGTTTTTTGCTGGCGGATTCGAGTAGCTTGTGCCCGCAGTGTGCATTTCAGACAAAACGGTGCCCGGGATGTCCTCAGTCTGCCTCAGAGAATCTGTGGTCCAGTTTAGTATGGCGGCTGCTGGCGCCCTGTGCAGCTACTCGCTCCGATCAGAGCTGTGCGCTGCTGGTCACCCGGAGATTTTTCCGGGGAATAACTGGGTTTCCCTAGCGTTTTCCCACTTGATTTTCTCACCGTAGGAGTTTCACTCACCCGGCAATCACAAATGCTGGCGTTTTAGGTCCCAGAGTTCAGTCTCCTAGTGGCTGCGTTGTTTCTGCTGACCTAGTCCTCAGACACAGTGTCCTCTCGTGGCAGCCATCTTGGATCCTCCAGTCAAAGCTTTTGCATTTGCTTTTTAGAGCCTTATGGCAATACCATTACAAAAGGCCAATAATTTACTCTTTTCCTAAATAACAAAAGTATTCAGCCATTTAAGCAATATAAAAAACCTTTTATGAAAGCATTTCATGAGAATTCAACAGAAATTTGTAATATACAATACAATATATTCAGTCAAAATACAATTTGACCATTCAACAAAGAATAAAGAAATCCAAAATAATGGCTGGGGCTTTGGAAGGGAAACGAATATGATTATTGCCTTGTGCAACATGGGGAAATTTTTCCTTAAGAAGAACTACAGTGCTACCCTATTATTGTAATTTCACTTTTTATTGTACTTTACATTGCAATAGCAACCTTTTTACACTAAGATCAGCCCTTTGGCTATAATCTGACAGTCTATTTGGATTTGAATTTCATGAATAACAAATGACTGAAATGATGAAAATATAACTTTCATTATTCATGCAAAAAGTTAAAAGTAAAATAGATTTGACCATAAATTCCACAATTATTTTTAATCCAAGGGAATTAAAATCTGTTCTGATGGGGTATCTACTTTTGTGGGTTTGATTTTCTGCTTTCTTTCTTTCTTTCTTTCTTTCTTTCTTTCTTTCTTTCTTTCTTTCTTTCTTTTGTTTTCTTTTATTCTTTCTTTCCTTTTTCCTCTCCCCATGTCTCATGGAAACATAGTGTCAAGGAAACCAAAATCTGTTTTCCAAGATTTGTAAATATAAAACTCAGGTTATGTCATTGTCCTTTTCCTGATAGTTGTATATTGATGTACATCACAGGAATGTGTGCACAGAGAAAAACTTGCAATACCTTCTTCAAGGCTCATGGATCATTTTGGAAAAAAAAAACTGCAAGAGCCTGTGGATTAGGAAATATGCAACAAAAAGATGTCTTCTGGATTTGTTGGCATTGTATTCCTGAATTCCTAAACACATGATGATAGGGTCATGGACATGAGATCCCATGCTTTCCTGATGGACTATTAGTATTTAAGTACTTTGGAAGGAGGTTAATTTTTTTTTTTTTTTGGTAAGTAGTGTAGACCCTAATCAATTTCCCTTGCTCCAGTAATTTTCCTCCCATTCATATTCAGGCAAGAAACTAACTCAACTCAATTCAGTAAATCAAACACAGAAGCTACAAAAACAAGAGGGCTTTTATTTTGGCTAGTTTTTATGTCAACTTAACTGAGGCTATGGTCATCCGGGAAGAGCAAACTGCAAGTGAGAATGTTCCCCTCTCACATTGGCCTGTAAGCAATATTGCAGTGCACACAGTTGGGGATAACTGTGTGAACGTGTGTCTCTGTATATTTAATTGTTAATTCTGAACCAATAGAAAGCTATGGCACATCACAGGCCTCATATTTTGAAAACATACATTTCCCTTCTCCTCCTAAGGCAAGCTAGAATTGTACCTGGTTGGCTTTAGTAAAGGGCTGAGGTCAATGGCTAGACAGAAGGGGAAAGTGAACTTCTAGACACAGAGAGGGTTTGGGGAGAAGTATTCAGGCACAGGAGATATCCCAACATGACACAGGAAGACACAGACATGCTGGGACTGAGAGAGAGGTAAAGACCCGGCCATGTGGTGGAATGCAAAGCTAGAGCTAGTCAGGATAAAGACAGAGTGGCTGACACTCTGCCCAGGGCAACCACCTAAGCTTTAAAATATTAATAAGTCTTCACATCTTTATTTAACTGCAGACAAGTCCAAGAAATTTCTGTTATTCAGGACCATAGACACTTTCCTGATCAGTGATTGATGTGGAAGTGCCACTATGGAGGTACTACATGGGTGGTATCTTCCCTTGGGCTGGCGGTCTTGCATGGCATAGGAAAGTAGGCTGAGCAAACCATGAACAGAGAGACAGAAAGCCGTGTTCTTCCTTCCTTACCTTCAATTCAGTTTCTGCCTCTCCATTCCTACTTTGTATTCCTGTCCTGACATCCCTCAGTTTGACCAGAGTGTTCTAAGAAGAAATAAATGGCTTCCTTCCTAAGATGTTTTTGGTCATGGTCTGTTATTACAGTAGAAGAAGCCCCAACTAAGACACTTAGATGGGTTCTAGCAGGAGAAGGAAAGGGATGAGACAATGGAATGAGCTATGTGTGTGTAAATGACTAAAATGTATTATGTACCCATATGAAACTGTCAAACAATTATACACTGCAAAGAATTTTGCATTACCAAATAGGATTTCATTAGGAATTAACAATTTGTTTTAACACTACTATTAAATGCTATTATATTTTTATTGCACATGCATTGATGTATGGAAGGGTACATGCAGCATAGCAGTACTAAAGAAAGATCTTGTTTGGAATACAGAGATCTATGACATTCTCACTTTTGCAAGGCCCAGTCTTCAAAATAAAATTAATATTCAAGGATGAAAAGTGTCCTTCAAGTTTTAATTGGAGAAATAAAAATTGTTTCTATCATATTGACTCATTTTTCACTGTTTATTCTTAATGATGCTTTCATTCTGATTCTAAAATAAGTTAACACTAAAATTCATTTTTTAAGATTATGGTTTTTTTTTAAAGTGACAGGTGCGAGAAGAGAAAGAAAGATGTGGGGAAAAGGAAACTGTCAGACTGAGGCTTTTTAATTAGATGCAATATGTGGGATGTGAGACATGTCACCAGCAAGTTTAATATATGGCCATTTAATATGATCAAAAGAAAAAGCAACAATCATAATTTGACGTATTATTCTAGACTTCAGCAAGTCTGTCTCACCTCCAGAATACTAAGTAAATCATAGAAACATTGCCTTGTGTCTTTAAAGACTATGTCATCTTTTGTAGTGATGTTAATACTCCAGGCAGTAGACCCTATGCAATGGAGCTGTGGGATAATTTAGAGCTGGTCTGAAAGGTCTTCCAAGAGCAGCTAGGCCAGCTTGGCATGGCCCAGGTCCACAAACTAGCAGATTCCTGATATTCCATCCAATTGGCTAGGAAACCATCAAAACTTCCAGTCCTTGTTACTAAATTGAGGCACATTTTCCTACTACATGATATCTTTCATGCCGGAAGCTAGATGCTTGCTGAATCTTGACTGATCTTTCTATAAAGACATATCCTAGATGCTACACATTGCTCTGCTGTCCAGCTTACCTCAGTCTTTACTCTTATGTGTAAGTCCTACTTCAGCTTACCCAAGAAACTTTTCTTCAGGAAAAATTACTCTCTTAGGCTTAATACTCAGAGATATCCAAAATAATAAACGTAGTTGTTTCTATGTGCCACTATTTCAGAGAGCTCTATTTCAGAGGTATGACTGAGAACTAATAAGGTATTCATAACTTGAAAATGTGTTTAGGAAAAAAATTATTATATAACCCTTTCTTGAACAGACATAGATTGCCAGAGCCTATTAAATATTTTGAGGAGTTCCAGAGTGTATAAACTTATTCTTTGATTAGTCTAGGATTCTCCAGACATTTTACTACTCAGTACTTCAAATGTTAGTTACTTGCCTTATAAAACATGAATGGCCAATAGACAACAATATGAAAAATATTAATCCAGATATTAGTTATTAAAAACAAAACCTCATTTTATTGGGAGATCTTAGGATACAATATTTTATGTACTTTATATACAAAATTAATTTAGAGCATCTTAGGTTTTTTTCTATTTTATGTATTTGTGTGAGTTGATAGGTTTATATATCTTATATACAAATGCAAGTTGTAACTAATTACTGTGAATAAAGAGTGCTGCATTAAGAGATGAATTTTGTCATGTTTGTATGATTGCTGCTTGTAACATCTGTTTAGTCTCTGACTTGAATGAGACAATACCTAGATTCTAGTACTTGACTGACATAGATTTCAAGAAGGCATGTCCTTTTCCAGTTTATCACATAGGGTTTCAATAGACCGTGGACACACCCCATACATTTTATGGCAGAAAGCAGAGAACAGTTTGATTTAGCTTCTATTTGAAAATCTACAGATAGTTTTTAATGTCTCCATTCCTCATTTGGAGTTTCATTAGAGCCTCTGTTTTGTTAGTCTCTTTCCTTGGCTGCCATCAGAGTCACTGTTCTTTTCTAGGTTGATTTCAGTTTCTCTAATCCCATCTTCCTCTTTGCTCCAGTAGTCTCCTTTTCTTAACTCTTGAATTGTGTTTTAGGTCAAGACACCGAAGGCTTTTCAATGCTTGTCTATTATAGCCATCCCACATTTTCAAACCAAGTACATAATGTAAACAAGAATATTAATTGTGCCTCTTTCAAGCAATGTTTTAATCAAGTTTCTTCCTGCCTTCGGACCTTAAAATCCTTATCTATCCCCTGGTCTTTGAGAAATACAGGTATCCTGAGCTCTGAGTCTTCTGTCTCAATTTTCCTGAAGGTTTTATTTTAGAAACTTGGCAAATATAAATATCCCATTGAGATGTGAATCTCCTTAAAGGTTCCTTTGCAACTCTGACTATTCAAGTATGTCTTTGTCTAGAGCTGTAAGCCACACATTTAGTAATCATAAAAGACAATGTTACCACCTCTTAGTCTCTGGAAACTGAAGCCTAATGTTGAGGGCATGTAGCTCCACCATATAAAACTATGAAAGTATAACAAAGTTGTTTCCTTCTGTAGACTGCTACATAACTTCTACTTTGATTATTTAGGCTTAAATATTATTTATCTTATCTGTTTCACTTATTTATATTTATAACTTTTTTGCTTACAGCAGTTTTCCAGCATGGAATTTTCTCTGACTACTTGAAACATATCTCTAATGACTTGAAGCAAGATGGCTGACATCTAATAATTGTTTTGTAACCTGCTGGATAAAGAAAAATGGGAGGAAGGTGAAAGACTCTTTTCTGGTAATCATCCATGAAAACAAATGCTGATATATTATACAGGGTTTTGAAAGGGATGCAGGGATAAGAGTGTAGGAGTGTAGACATTGACATATGCTGGTGCTCTAATGTTTTACCTTAGGTCTTGTATGTTAAGTGTATCATGGATATTGATATTAACACTGAGACAAAGTTTACTTGGTCTAGGAAGGTAGGGAAGATGCCAGTCTTCCCTGCTTCATATTTCAGAATCTGTTGGATTCACCAATGAATACATTAACTTATCAGGCTTATTAACCCTACTGTTATAGAGATAACACTGACAAATTAAATTTGGGGGAAAGCTAATAAGCTCAGGATAACCAAGCTTGAGTACATGAATATTTTTCGTGGAGCTCTGATTTTAAGAATAACTAGCCCTGAATCAAAGAAAACATACTAAATGATAACAATGTTGTAACTGTGGATCTGGGAAATAATCATCCAGTTGACTTGTATATTCACTCTAAAAAAAAAAAAGAAGAAAGAAAGAATAGAAAATAAGATACACACTGGAAAAAGTTAAGACTTGAACATTTTTTTTTCTTCTCTTTCAAGATACAAGTTTAATTTCTCAACATGGGCATCTGACCATATAATTTCAGAGTAAGATAAAAATTCATTATCAATAACAGATAATAAGGATCCTAACTACAAAGTTGTCTAGGTAGACTCCCTTAGTTTTGGCTTCTGTACAGTTTATCTTTAAGAATAAGAGTCTCAGCAGGTTAGCTCAAGGTGAGCCATCCTCCTGTATTACACTGCCAGAGAACTTGCTCAACTCACAGATTTTTATATCCACAACAAAATACAGACAAACTCAGTTTGTGGACATAAAATTTACTGTACTTAAAATTTGAAGTCACAAGCATGTAATAAAATAACTCTAACTTGTGACCTTAAAATGAATTCTGATTTAGACACTCATAAGGAGTGTCCTGTGTTCTCAGGTCCTCCACTGCATAGCTTTATGGCCTTTTAAATAGCAATGGACATTTACTTATACAAATAGGTCTTAGAAGATGATAGACTAAATGAAACAACTTAAGTTTCATATCTTCCTAGCATTGTTTTCCAAGTTGTTCAAGAATCTAGTTCAACATCCAAAGTTGAACTAAAACAACTAAATAACCAACCATCTTAGGAAACAAATAGGATATAAGCATGTTTCCTGATTTTGTTACAATTCTATCAGACCTTAAAGTTGTTTTATACTGTTTTACATATTTTATTTAATAGATATTTGTGATCTATCTGGTCATTATGCATATGTCTCAAAATTATAGAGGCATACACATCTGTTCGCATCTTTTGATATTTTAAAAAATATGGCACGCACGTTCTACTAGTAAGATGCTACTTTTTCAAGGTCTCATTTGCAAACTTATACATCCATGATTAATGTGATTCTAGCTCATGCTTTACCCTTTTCTTGTCTTTGTGGTATACAATTTCTTAATTGGTTCTCAATTCTATACTTGTGCTGGAATATACTTAAGTATAAAGGAAAAGAAGATACGTAGCTATGTTTTATAAGGTCAGAAATATTTCCCAAGTCCTCATAAATATATGTGTCCCAAATCTTTAAAACATAAACCCTTATAGATAATGCTTAGACTGAAACTGGGTGTACAGATTTAGGGTAATCTGGACTTTCAAAAAATATTTGAAAACATGCAAAGAAAAAGGACCATGCTTAATAGCTAAGCATAACTCACAACATTAAGTAAAACGATATGAAAAATACAATTTTATAGATACAAGTTGGGAAGGAATTAGCTGGTATGAATGACAGAGCAATTCAAACCAGGATTCTCCATAAATTAAATAACTACATTTTTCTCATTAAAGAAAAACACACAATAAAATCAGTTAATTAATTTTGAAAATTAACCCCAGAGATCAACCAGAAGATAGAATTATAATGAAATATTTACTAAATTAATTTTTAAATTTGGTAATTGAATGAAGTTTAAAGATGTAATGGCATGGAAAATGGCTAGATATATGTTTTTATTTATAAGCAACAGAAAGCACATTTCAGCAAAAGGTTTATTATCACATTTGGTTTTTCTGTAACCACAGAAAAAAGTTATCAATTATGCACTAATTTTAGATTTTGAATGATTAAGATTTGAATCCTATTGTTAGCAGGCTTTATAAAAGTGGGTACATTTATGATATGCTTGCTGGTTTCAGCAGACAGAAGGCAAAAGTAAACATTACATGGGTTTTCCCAATCTTCTGGGAAGCATAGGTGACATGAGCACGTGGAGTTATGATGCTGAGGACAAAATGTCCATAGCTGCTTCAGCATTTTGGAAAAGGGTAAAGAATGTTAGGACTAATTAACATACCAAATATTTCCTGAACTGTTCTCAGATTTATTACCAATTATGAGTTCCTGAATGATTGAAACATCTTTATTTTTTATATAAAAAATTGGCTAATCAAGAAGGAGGACCCTGGGTAAGATGCTCAATCCTCACTCAGAAAGACAAACAGGATAGACATTGGAAGAAGGAAAAACATGAAATAGGACAGGAGCCTACCACAGAGGGCCTCTGAAAGACTCTACCCAGCAGGGTATCAAAGCAGATGCTGAGTCTCATAACTAAACTTTGGACAGAGTGTAGGGAATCATATCAAAGAAGGGGGAGATAGTAAGACCTGGAGAGGACAGGAGCTCCACAAGGAGAGCAACAGAGTCAAAAAATCAGATGGAAGGGGAGGAGGACCTCCCCTATCAGTGAACTTAGAGAGGGGCAGGGAGGAGAAGAGGGAGGGAAGGTGGGATTGGGAGAGAATGAGGGAGGGGGATATGGCTGGGATACAAAGTAAATAACCCATAATTAATATAAAAATAAAAATTTAGTGAAAGAAAAAATTTGGTAAAAGTGTTAGCTATCTCAGCCATAGTAAGGTAAGGGTCAGTCATAGTATTAACTAACAGATGCCATTATTTCTAATCACTGTGTGTAGTGATTGCTTTTGCAGAGGAGAAAAAAAGGGCTAAAAAATATGCACTACAACTACAATGAGTAGGTTTTTCAGTAATACGTCTTGGATATATACATTCTCACCACTTATAGGAACCATAACAGTGGCCTATATTTCAATGACTCTATCATGTGGGCAGCAGAGAGGCTTCAAATAATGCTGTTGCAACTAATACAATTAAATAAGTTCATATGTAGAATACAGTCCCAGGCACATGGTAACACTAAATACATACAATTCTGTAGCCCTCCTTAGAAAGGCTTAGTAGTTTGGTTAGGGCCCTAGGCTCAATATTTTTTGTACCAGGATTCATTAATTTTCACTGTCCAACACAGTCTTATTTTCTTGGAGACATATTTTGAAAATCTAACTTTATGTTGATATCTGCCCTCACTATTTATAGATAAATTGAGCCGAGCAGCTTAGCAAACCACAGCTATGTTCTTAGGAATATGTTTAAGGGCTTATTTCATACCATTTCTAGTGCATATTAAAGAAAAATGCTTTTGAATACAAACATTTCATACATATTCTTTGCAAGAAATAATAGTTACTATAACAAACAAATCTTTTAGATGTTAGTATGATGTAATTCTATACTACAAAGCATGAAATCATGAAACTATATACTACAAAGCATGAAATTTCTGAACAGTGATGGGGGAAGAAAAGTCGTCATTATCAGTCTTATCTATACATGAATCCCATTATCTATAACAAGAGCTGGATAGGATAAGCCTTCTATGCAATAGTGACAGGATTGTTAAGGGGGCAACTAACAGTTTTCTGATTAGACTTGAAATTTTTGCTTGATTTTATAAAGCTGGTCAAGTGCCAGAGGTTGGACAGGACATAAGTATTAACAAGAAGTTTATTATTTTTACTAACAGTCATGTTGTTAAACTACTTTCTCTATTCTTGGTTATACCCATAGATTAGTGCTGCTCCCTGTTCATCCGAGAAACTTCTTACCACAGAGAAAAGTGTTTAATACAAAAACTCACAACTAATTAAAGTCTGAGAATGAGTGATGGCGGGGTACTTAGCCCTAAATGGGACAGATATAACCCAATTTGAGTCTCAGGAAACATTACAGAAAAATGGACAGCCACAACGTAAGAACCTAGGGCAGGATGTGCACCAAAAAGAAGTCTTCTGGATATGACAGTCATTGCATTCATAATTTCACTGATGCTTTGTTTATCTGCACAAAATTTTTATAAGCTTGGCACCATCAATATTTCATCATGGGTGGGGAATGATTGTTGGCAATTAACAGTAACTGGGGCAAGTGAGGCCATTGTTTCAGGGATGTAGCAATTGATAAGTTTCCAGTCCTAGAGTCTCCTACCCACATCAAGGAAGAAATTCAATGAGTCTAATGAGGACTTATTTCAAAGAAGTTGAAAAAGAGAGGGGTAGAGGAAGAGAAAGAGAGATGATGAGAATCAGGAAAAGAGGACTCAAGCATCTAAAATCTAGGATATAAATGTATAAAACTAAAAATATTAAAGGTTTTAAAAATATGTTACATAAACTTTTGATTATAAAATTTTAACACATTGTGACATTATTCTCCCTCTTTTTAAAAAACACTACATTCAGTAGAAATTGATTCTTATATGTCTATTATATACAATATCTTATCTTGTATTATAAGGGATTAACTTTCCAAATGAAAAATGTTCATATCTCTCATTAAACAGGAGCCTAGCATAACTCTTCTGAGAGGCTCCACACAGTAGAACATCTTGGGGAGCCTTGTGGAAGTATGGGGGGAAGGATAGAAAGCCTCAAAGGGAGGACAAACTCAACAAGAAGACAACTGAGTTAACTAATGTAGGCCCATGGGGGAAGGGCACCTACAGAAACTGAAGCACCAACCAAAGAGCATGCAAGGACCAGACCTAGGCCCACAACAAATATGCAACCTATGGGTAGTTTGGTCTTCATGTGGGTTCCCTAGCAAGTCGGGCAGGGGCTTTTTCTGACATGGACTCTATAGTCTGCTTTTGAATCACTTCCTCCTCACAGGACTGCTTTGCCTGGCCTCAGTGGAAGAAGTCACACTCAGTCCTGATGTGGCTTGATGATCTAGGTGGCTTGACACAGGGTGGGGGATGCCATTTTTCTGAGAAGAAGGGGAGGGAGGATGGGGAAGATGGAGGGGGATGTGACCAGGAGGAGAGGAGGGAGGGAGCTGCCTTTGGGATGTAAAGTGAATAAATAAATAAAATTAAAAACAAACTTATAAAGTAGGTCCTCCTCCCCTTCCATCTGACCCTAGTTTATTAGGTTTCATCAGGACTGGCTGCAATGTCCTCCTCTGTGGCCTAGCAAGACTGCTCCTCTGTGGGCGGGGATGGGGGTTTCAAAGAGCCAGCCATTGAGTTCATGTCAGAAACAGTCCCTGTTCCCCTTACTAGGGTACCTGCTTGGATACTGAGCTGCCATCTACATCTGAGCAGGATGGGCTACATCTGAGCAGGAGTTCTATGTTATAAGCATACATGGTCCTTGGTTAGTGAATCAGTCTCAGAAAGACCCCTGTGCCCAGATATATATCTGGTCCTTATAGAACTCCTGTCCTCTCCAGGTCTTACTAACTCCCTCCTCTTTCATATGATTCCCTTTAGTGGACTTAGTGGACAGGGAGGAGATGAGGGAAGGAGGGTGGGATTGGGAGGGAATGCAGGAGGGGGCTACAGCTGGGATACACAGTAAATAAACTGTAATTAATATAAAAAATAAAATTTTTATTTAAAAAAACTGTTCTCCTGGGAACCCTTGTGTGACGTATAGAAAATGTACACTTCTATTACTATTAAGACAATAAAAACTTAAATTAAAATTAAAAATTAGAACTACTGTTTGATCCATGAATCCCAGTCCTGGGTATTTATTAAAGGGAAGTTATACAATCACGTTTAGAAGATACTTTCATGTTCATAGCAGAACAAGTAACAATAAACAGGGAAGAGAAACAATGGTGTTTATGTACACATGGATGAATGGATAAGGTGTTATATATGTACACAATGAGGCATTAACCAGTGATAGAAACACTCTGTTGTGCACAATAGCAAGAGCAGATAGAGATTGTAAGTGCAATGCACCAAGCTCAGAAAGAAATGTGCATTTTTGTTCATACACAGAATTGTTCAATGTGGCTGTCACGGGAACTGAAAATTGAGGGGTGGTTTCCCAGAGGTTAGGGGGAGTGATGGGAAGGAAGTAATGCATAAGGTTTGACCAAGAGGTTCTAGGTTACACTGCGATTGGGGCAAAGTTCTGGTGTGCTGGTACAAAGTGGGATAAGAGTGGATAACTGTAACACCTTCTATGTTTGAAATTGTACAAGACAAGAAATATGGTTGAAGATATAGATCTTTTTGACCTGAGTTACATGTTATGCAATGTATATGTGTACCAAAACATCACATTATCTCATTACCATATAAAATTTTACTTACTGTATTGATTAAATTAAATTTAATTTTTAAAACCAGTTTCAGAGGAGTGTCTGATATCTTTCCTATTTCTCCACTGAGTATGTTACATCTAGCATTATGATGAATCATTAAATCCTTGGACCCAGCGTGTTGATCTCTTATATCTTGAAGCTCAACTATTCCTTCATGCCCTCTACTCTTTGATTATTTAGTATGAAGTCAGTTCTTATAGTTGCATCCACAATAAAAGTAAACTTAAATTAGTTATCACACCCTGGTTTCTTTATGAGAAAATAATACAGAAAATTAATACCTTTCTATTCAGCCTATCCTGTGTAAAACAGAAAAAGGAATACAAATAATATTAATAAGAAAAAGAGAGTGGGCAATAGATATAAGCAAGTAAAAATACAAGAAATAATAGTAGAGGATATTGTCATTACGGAAAACATTCACACTTAGTACCTCTGACAGAGATTATATTCTAAAATTATCCTAAAAAGATATAAAGACCACCTGTAATCCCAGCACTCTGGGAGGCAGAGGCAGGCAGATCTCTGTGAGCTTCAGGCCAGCCTGATTTACAAAGTTAGTCCAAGAGAGCCAAGGCTACACAGAAAAACCCTGTCCCAGGAAACAAAAGAAACAAGCCAACAAACAACAATAACAACAAAAACATATCAAGACCAAACATGGAATTCAAGCAACTTCGCCCAACATGTTACTATAATGGGAGACCAAATTTTCCACTTACCCAGCTGATGCCAAAGGCTATTGTTTGGCCATTTGTACAAAGAATACTAAAATGCAGAGTAAAATGGATAATATTCCAAAAAAATAAATATTAGAATATATTCAAATATAGGTGGAGAAAGCTAGAGTAGCTATTAAATAGATAAACAAATTTCTTTACAAAAACTTCTTGACTGTAAGACTAATTTAACAATATAGAAGTTATATTGCATTTTATATTTAAATTGCTCTGGAGCTTAGAAACTGGAGAAATATATAATCTTGTTATGAAAACACAATATTCAGATTCAGAACTCTTAGTAAGAAGTACAACAAATTTATAGACATACTTAAACAGGATTGGAAAATCCAATTGTAAAAACTGTGAAAAGCATTCTTCAAAACATGTATCTGCACTCATTCTTGATATATAAAGGTGATAATACTGTCATTTATTAGCTAATTAGCATACCTAGTATTTTATACAAATATTCATTACAAAGAACAGAGGAATTTGGGTTTTATGTTTGTTTGTTTGTTTGTTTTTGGCTTTATTTATGTAGAAGTGGTCAGAGCCCTTGGAAAAGTTAAGCTCACAGTCTGGCTTGAGAGACTCTTCACCATAACTTTGTCGCTTAATAGTTCAGTCCTAGGAGATGTGTTGGAGTAATTTAGCCTAATTATTTTTTTTAAAGAAACAACATGTATAAACGTACCACAATTTCGGTATGCATTCCTCAGTTGAGGGACATCTAGGTTCTTTCCAGATTCTGGCTATTATAAATAAAGCTGTTATGAACATAGTTGAGAAAATGTCCTTTTTGAATGGGCATCTTTTGGGTACATGCCCAGGAGTGGTATAGCAGGGTTTTGAGGTAGTGCTATTCCAATTTTTCTGAGAAAACGCCAGCTTGGTTTCCAAAGTGGTTGTAAAAGTTTACATTCCCACCAGCAGTGGAAGAATGTTCCTTTTTCTCCAAACCCTCTCCAGCATGTGTTGTCACTTGAGTTTTTGATCTTAGCCATTCTGATAGGTGTAAGGTGGAATCTCAGGGTCATTTTGGTTTGCATTTCCCTGATGACTAAGGATATTGAACATTTCTTTAAGTGTTTCTCTGCCATTCGATATTCCTCTGTTGAGGATTCTCTGTTTAGCTCTGTACTCCATTTTCTAATTGGATTACATGGTTTTTTTGTGTTTAACTTCTTGAGTTCTTTGTGTATTTTCCATATTAGCTCTCTGACAGATGTAAGGTTAGTGAAGATCTTTTCCCAGTTTGAAGGCTATCTTTTTGTACTGTTAACAAAAGCTTTTTATTTTCAGGACATCCCATTTATTGTTGGAATACTACTCAGCAATTAAAAACAAGAAAATCTTGAAATTTGCAGACAAATGGATAGAATTAGAAAAGATCATCCTGCATGCGGTAACCCAGGAGCAGAAAGACACACATGGTATATACTCACTTATAAGTGGATATTAGCCATATAATTAAGATAAACATTCTAAAATCTATAGTCCTAAAGAAGTTAAACAACAAGGAGGACCCTAGGGAAGACACTTAATTCTCATTCAAAAGGGCAAACAAGATAGA
>JAQQSO010001927.1:0-14835 GCA_028658305.1 Pachyuromys duprasi
TCCTCAGTGTCTATGGTTATGTCCCCTTTTTTGTTTCTGATTTTGCTGATTTGGACAGTTTCTCTCTGCCTTTTTTTTAGTTTGGCTAGGGGCTTGTCTATCTTGTATATTTTCTCAAAGAAACAGATCTTGGTTTATTTGATTCTTTGAATAGTTTTATTCGTTTCTAATTGATTGATTTCAGCCCTTAGTTTGATTATTTCCAGCCATCTACTCCTCTTGGATGTATCTGCTTCTTTTTTTTCTAGAGCTTTCAGTTGGGCCATTAAGTTGCTTGTATGAGATGTTTCCAATTTCTTCTTGAAGGCACTTAGTGCTATGAACTTTCCTCTTAGCACTGCCTTCATTGTGTCCCATAAGATTGTGTATGCTGTGCTTTCATTTTCATTGAATTCTAGGAAGTCTTTAATTTTCTTCTTAATTTCTTCCCTACCAAGCTGTCCTTGAGTAGCAAGTTGTTCAGCTTCCATGTATGTGCAGGCCTTTTGCTTATTCTGTTGTTGCGGTGCAACTTTAGACCGTGTTGTTTGGATAGGATACAAGGGATTATTTCAATCTTTCTGTATCTGCTGAGGCTTGCTTTGTGACCAACTATACGGTCTATTTTAGAGAAGGTTTCATGAGTTGCTGAAAAGAAGGTAAACTCTGTTCATCTAGGATGAAAGGTTCTGTAGACGTCTATTAGGATCATTTGATTTAGGGTGTCTGTGAGTGCCCTTGTTTCTCTGTTTTGCTTCTGACCAGATGATCTGTCCCTTGGTGAGAGTGGAGTGTTGAAGTCTCCGACTATTAGTGTTGGGATCAAAGTGTGACTTCAGTTTTAATATTGTTTGATTTACATATCTTATTAAATACTAGGATTGCTACCCCAGCTTGTTTTCTGGGTCCATTTTCTTAGAAAATGGTTTTCCAGCCTTTTACTCTGAGGTAGTGTTTATCTTTCTTGCATAGGTGTGTTTCTTGGACGCAGCAGAATGTTGGATCCTGTTTCCGCAGCCATTCTGTTAGTCTGTGTCTTTTTATTGGAGAGTTTAGTCCATTGATGTTGATAGATAATAGTGACCAATGACTGTTATTTCCTTTTATTGTGGAGTTGGTGGTCTTACTGTGTATCATTGCTTTTTTTGTTATTGTCATTGGGAAATTATCTGTATCCTATATTTTCTTTGGTGTAGCTGTTTCTGTTGGACTGAAGTTTTCTTTCTAGTACCTTCTGTAGGGCTGGGTTGCTATGTAGGTATTGCATGAATTTTGTTTTGTCATGGAAAATTTTGTTTTCTCCATCTATGTTGATTGAAAGCTTTGCTGGGTATAGTAGTCTTGGTTGGCATCTGTGTTCCCTTAAAGACTGCATGACTTCTGCCCAAGCCCTTCTGGCTCTCATAGTTTCTTATGAGAAATCTTGAGTGAGTCTGATTGGTCTACCTTCGTATGTTACTTGACCCTTTTCCCTTGCTGCCTTTAATATTTTTTCTTTGTTTTGTAGGTTTAGTCTTTTGACTATGATGTGATGAGAGGTATTTCTTTTCTGTTCTAGTCTATTTGGTGTTCTGTAGGCTTCTTGTATATTTATGGACATTTGTTTTTTTAAGTTGGGAAAATTTTCTTCTATGATTTTCTTAAAAATATTTTCCGTTCCTTGGAGCCTAGAGTCGTCTTTTTCATCTATTCCAATTATTCTTAGGTTTCGTCTTTTGATCACATCCTTAATTTCCTGAATGATTTGTGTTTGGTACTTTTCTGATTTTCTATTTTCCTTGAGTGAGGAATCCATTTCAGTCAGCCTATCCTCTTCTCCCGAGATTCTCTCTTCCATCTCTTGTATTCTATTGGTGATGTTTACCTTTGTGCTTCCTGATTTTTTCTCTATGTTCTCCAGTTCCAGGTTATTCTCCCTTTGTGTCTTCTTTATAGATTCTAATTCTGTTTTCATGCTTTGTACCGTTTCCTTCAACTGATTGGCTGTGTCTCCTATTTTGGTTGCTTCCTCTCTGTTTATCTTTGATTGTTCCTCTATGTGGGCACTTAAATTTTTCTGAATTTCTTTGAGGGCCTTGTTCATTTCTTCTTTTTGTCTCTCTTTTTGTTCCTTCAATATCTGCATAATCATAGCTTTAACATAATATTCCTGTGTCTCTGCTGAATTAAAATCTCCACTGCTTTTGGGTGTTTCTGGTGGGGCCATGGTGTCCTGATTTTTGTTGGGTGAGTTCTTTTGCCGATTTCTGGTCATTTATATATAATCAAGGAGCTGTTCGTGCTTTAAGGCTGGACTTCAGACTGGAACTGTCAATCTCTTGTGTCAGGAGTATTCTTCAAGAAGATCAGGGATTTCCAGTGGTTTGTTAGTGTGTGTTTTTGTCTCAGTTGAACTCTGTTGTGGGCTCTGTGTGCCTGGCTTCATGCTCTGTGCTAGAAGCTCTGAGCCTGGCAGGGTGGTCACCCCTCTGGTCTGGAGGTTTGGCTCCTCAATCTGTGCTAGAGGCTGAATGTCTGTGTTTGAGATTTCAGCTGGGGGCTCTGCGCTCTGCCCTGGGCTTCCTGTTAAGGGCTCTCCCCTGGACTGGAGACTTGGCGCCCCCTTCTGGGCCAGGGGCTGTGCACCAAGGTCTGAGATGATATTTAGGGCACATACAGTAGGTCTAGAGTGGTTGCAGTCATTGCTGAGCATTGTGCACCTGCTGTATGCAGGCCTGTCTGAACTGGTGCCCAAAGCCTTCTCAGTCTGGCCTGTGGACACACATACAGGGACTGAGGTGGTAGCTGGCGGACCTGAGCAGTATGCGCCTGCAGTGCGCAGGCTGGTCAAAACTGTCTCCTAGGCCCTCTCAGTCTGAGGTGGTTCCTTGGAGGCGATGGGTGTGTGCCTGCCGTGTGCCCTGTTGTTGAAGCAGAACCCAGATCCTTCCCAGACTGGCCTGTGGTCTCACATAGGGACTGAGGTTTTTGCTGGAGGATCCGAGCAGTGTGTGCCCGCAGTGTGCAGGTCAGTCAAAACGGTACCCGGGTCCTCCTCAGTCTGCCCCAGAGACTGTTTGATCCAGTCTAGTATGGAGGCTGCTGGCACCCAGCGCAGCTGCTTGCTCAGATCAGAGCTGTGTGCCACTGGTCACCTGGAGTTTTTTTCTGGGGAATAACTCTGTGTCCCTAGGATTTTCCCACTTGATTTCCTCACCGTTGGAGTTCTGCTCACCTGGCAATCACAAATGCTGGCCTTTTAGGTCCCAGAGTTCAGTCTCCTGGTCGCTGCATTGTTTCTTCTGTCCTACTCCTCAGACACAGTGTCCTCTAGTGGCAGCCATCTTGTTGCCATTTTTGCTGTTTCTATTGTTGTAGAGGTCCAGCTTTAGACCATGATGGTCAGATAGAATGCAAGGGATTATTTCAATTTTCTTGTATCTGCCGAGACTTGCTTTGTGACCAACTATATGATCTAATTTGGAGAAGGTTCCATGAGGTGCTGAAAAGAAGGTATTACAAAATACTTTCTAAACAACAAAATTAATGAAATTTCCTCTTAAAATCACAATGAACAGATTTTAAAATTCAGTTTTTTAAATGGTCATTAACACATTTAGTTGTATGATATAGATGCCTAAATTTATGATAAGGATTTTAATATACAATCTATAGTTTCCTGATTCAACTTAGATATCTAATTTTACTTACATTTGCACATTTTTCTTAGTGGACAATACTTTTTTCTAACAAACGTTGCTTTTTGAGCACATTTTGATTTATAGAGAAACAGAGGAAGCTAAACAGTTTATGATGATTTTTCTGCCTTACCTACTCTCAACAGAGTTGCAGCTTTGTTAGAATTAATTTAGCTTTCCTGACACAATTGAAACCACATAAAATCTACCAACAGGATCATTTATGACATTATTTAACCCCTTCGTTTACGTATATGTATAAACGCCTTCTTCTGACTATAGTTCAACTTTTCTTTTTCTTTATTTTATTTTTATTATTAGTTATATTTTATTAACTGTATCCGAGGTGAATCCAGCGCCCTAATACCCTCCCAATACCACCCACCCCCCTCCCTCACCTACTGTCTGCCCCTTTCCAAGTACACTGATAGGGGAGGACCTCTGCCCCTTTCATCTAATCATGGTTTATCAGGTATCTTCAGGATTGGCTGTAAAGTCTTCCTCTGGCCTAGGAAGGCTACTCCTTCTTTGCAGGGTAGGGAGGTCAAAGAGCCCACCTTTGAGTTCTTGTCAAAAATAGTCCCTATTTCCCTTACTAGGGTACCCACTTGGATACTGAGCTACCATGAGCTATAACCAAGCAGGTATTCTAGGTTATATCTATACATGGTCCTTCTTTAGAGCAACAGTCTCACATAAGTCCCCTGTGCCCAGATATATTTGCTCCTTGTGGAGTTCCTATCCTCTCCAGATCATATTAACTCCCCCTTCTTTCATATGATTTCCTGCCATCTGCCGAAGGTTTGGTAATGAGTCTCAGGTTCTGCTTTGATACACTGCTAGGTAGAGGCTTTCAGAGGTCCACTGTGTTAGGACCCCATCCTGTTTCATGTTTTCTCCTACATCTCATTTGTCTTTCTAAGTGAGGATTGATCATCTTACCCCAGATCCTCTTATTTGTTATATTTCAGCATGTTTATCATATCTTATAGGTCTAAATAAGTGAATGTATACCATATGTGTCTTTCTCCTTCTGGGATACCTCACTCAGAATGATCTTTTCTAGATCCCACCTTTGCATGCAAATTTCATGATATCCTCGTTTTTGCTGAGTAATATTCTATTGTGTAAAAGTACAACAATTTCTGTATCATTCCTCAGCTGATGGACATCTGTGTTGTTTCCAGGTTCTCGCTATTACAAATAAAGCTGCTACAAACATGGTTGAGCAAATGTCCTTGTTTTATACTTGAGCAACTTTTACATATATGCCTAGGAGTGGTATGGCTGGGTCTTGAGGAAGCACTATTCCTAGTTGTCTGAGAAAGCATCAGATTGATTTCCAAAGTGGTTGTACCAGTTTATATTCCCACCAGCAATGGAGGAGGGTTCTCCTTTCTCTACAACCTCTCCAGCATGTGATGTCATTTGAGTTTTTTATCTTAGCCATGTTGATGGGTTTAAGATTGAGAGGATCAGGCTAACTTTGTAACCTATATTTTCTAGTTTCAGGCCTGTGTTAATTAAAGTGATAACTAAAGCCTCACAGTACTTTTCTAGATAATGGAGGAATGTAACTGCCTTGGACCTTGGTCCTCTGCTCATGCAGAGATAAGGAAGTGAACAAGTAAAAACTTCCACTCAACAAAGAAGATCTATGTTTGAGAGACAACATCTCCCAAGCAATTAACCCAGGTGGACTCAATTCTTCTCCTAAACAGTCCCAACCTTCTCTCAAGCTGATCCTCAGAGAAGACACAGGATGAAGCTAATCGACTGCTTCCACATCCTCACTAGCAGGAAATTCCGAACATGAATTAAAGAGCAGATACTTCCTAGGTGTCTGGCCAGGACAGACCAGACCAAAAGTCAATTACCCTGGCTTCTTATCCAATTATGAGTATCCAGGACTTCAACCCCTGAAGTTCCCTGCACCCCTCTCTTAAAAGCCTGTGGCTTTTGTCTCTCTGGGCCACTCTTTGCCAACTAGCAAAGTGACCCCAAAGCCCGTTGGCCCAAATAGACCTCTTGCTTTTGCAGTGATTAAGCCTCAGAGAGTTTCCTTTGGTCTCCTCTTGGAAGTTAAGCTCCTGTCAGGCTTAACAAGAAGAAATCTCAGGGTCGTTTTGATTTGCATCTCTCTGATGACTAAGGAAGTTGAGCATTTCCTTAAGTGTTTGTCTGCCTTTCTGTATTCTTCTACAGAGAATTCTCTGTTTAGCTCCATACCCCATTTTTAAATGGATTGCTTGATTTATTGCTTTAGTTATTTAGTTGGTTTATTGCTTCTTTAGTTATTTATATATCTTGGATATCAGCCCTCTGTCAGATATAGGGCTGGTGAAGATCCTTTCCCAGTCTGAAGGCTGACATTTTGTTCTTACAACAGTGTCATTTGCTTTACAGAAGCTTTTCAGTTTCATGAGGTCCCATTTATTGATTGTTTCTTTTAGAGCCTGTGCTGTTGGTGTTCTTGAAAAGCTCTATTATATATCTATTTATCTGTCTTTTATACAAACCCTGGTGACCCCATGGGTTTCACTGTTTCTGTAGTTTTGCTTCATCCTGAAAACCATGCAATTGTAATCATACAGTATCTAGTCTTTGGTAAGTAAGTTATGAATTAAAAAATGCAATTAAACTTTCTCCATTTCACCTGTGGTTTGATGGTTCATTTGCTTTTAATGCTGAATAATAACATTCTAGTGCTGGAAGCCCTGCAGTTGATCCAGTCACCTCCTGATGTGTCTCTTGGTTGCTTCTGAGATTTGTAATTGATAAAGCCAGCATCTAGAAACATTTAGAAGCAATACATATGTGAGCATAGTTTTCGACAATATTTTTCATCTGTATCTCTGTTGGGGGCACAACACTAGGGGAGAACACTAGGGAACCAGCAATGTTAAACACACTCTCCTCCTCAGTGGAGGAGATACAATAGCTGTTTTACTTCCCAGAAGACTAGGCATGTACTCTTTTGAGTATCTAGTGACCTTTTTGATATCTATGGAGGCAGACCTTCACCTTGGCTATCAAGGTAGACCTCACCCACAACCCCCAGAATAATTTTTCCAGCCTCTTTCATCCCTAGACAATTACCTATCTTTAGGAAGATGTGTATATACTTTATGGCCTTCTGGTTTCTACGATATCAGCTAAAACCCACAATAGGCTCTAGGCCCTTTAGAGGTAGAACCCACCCTCATTATAACATATACTTTTGAAGAGAGTTTCTGTGTAGTCACACCTTAGGCTTTATTGTGCACCTGGAATTGGAATGATTGTTGTCTAGAAACCCTTTTTCCAAATTTTGCTTTGTTTCATACATGCTGACAATGAACTGCCTGGCCTCAACTGCAAACATCTGATTCAGGTAGGTAAAGTCAATCTGCACCCCTTTTTCATTGTAATATCTTTGCATGGTCTGCTTCCTGTTTGGATACTTGCATGGATACCCTCAGGTGTATCATTATGAAAAATTGAATATGTGATTGAGACAGTGTTCCATAGTATTTGTACCAACTGATGCTTCATCCCAATCTGTTATTATAGAAATGTTAACAGTTAACTCACTTATTTCAGTGTAATTGCTTTATTTATTTAGCACATCTTTTAAGTGTTAATGATTTATGTATAATACACAATTGTGACAACAAAGTTGTTTTTTACTATAAATATTAATTTATTTTATTTATTTATTTAAATATTAGTTACAGTTTATTAACTTTGTGTCCCAGCTCTATCTCCCTCCCCTCTTCTCTACCACTCCCACCATCCCTCCCTCATCTCCTCCTTGCCCCTTTCCAAGTCCACTGATAGGGGAGGACCTCCTCCCCTTTCATATGACCCTGGTTTATCAGGTATCTTCAGGACTGGATGCAAAGTCCTCCTCTGTGGCCTGGCAGGGCTGCTCCTCCCTCAGGGGGTGGGGAGAGGTCAAAGATCCAACCATTGAGTTCATGTCAGAAATAGTCCCTATTCCCTTTACTAGTGTCCACTTGGATACTGAGCTATCATCGGCTACATCTGAGCAGGGGTTGTAGGTTATTTCCATACATGGTCCTTGATTGGAGAAACAGTCTCAGAAAAGACCCCTGTGCCTAGATAAATTTGGTCCTTGTGGAGCTCCTGTCCTATCCAGGCCATACTAAGTCCACCTTCTTTCACATGATTCCCTGCACTCTGCCCAAGGTTTGCTTATGAGTCTCAGTATCTGCTTTGGTACACTGCTAGGTGTAGAGTCTTTCAGAGGCCCTCTGTGCTAGGCTCCTGTCCTGTTACTTGTTTCCTCCTACATCCAATGTCCATCCCATTTGTCTTTCTAAGTGAGGATTGATCATCTTAGTCTGGGTCCTCTTTCTTGTTTATCTTCTTTAGGCGTATAGATTTCAGTATGTTTATCATATCTTATAAGTCTATATAAGTTTGTATATACCATGTGTGTCTTTCTCTTTCTGGGATACCTCACTCAGCATGATCTTTTCTAGGTCCCACAATTTGCTTGCAAATTTCATGATTTCTTTGTTTTTAATTGTTGAGTAATATTCCAGTGTGTAAAAATACCACAATTTCCATATCCATTCCTCCATTGATGAACATCTGGGTTGTTATTTAGTCATTAAATAATAAAGTAAGAATGTGTCTTTATTGAATTTCAGTGGCATTAAACAAAGCCTAAAGTACATCTTGTTTTTAAAAGTCTGCTAATATTCATAGGTACTTTTGATTTTACAGTGAAGAGATACAGCAGAGCAAGCATCCATTCTACAGCTTAAAAAAAAGGAAAAAGAAAAAAAACTGAGGATTGAAAAGTCTTTGTATCATTGCACCTCTAAAATGTGTTACAAACTTACTCAGATATATTTGTAATGAGTGGGTGTTACTTTTCTGCTGAATATATTATGTTATACTTATCCTTCAAAATGAAAAGATAAAAATTAACATTTTAACATACCATTAAAATTTTAATATTTTTAAAGGAAATAGATGACATTAGTAATGGGTTGAAAAGAAAGTACTCTTGTTTCCAAGGTAACCAAGCTAAATTAATAAGAGCTTTACAGAACTTCAAGATATGATGTGAAAGATTTAATCCATAGTTCAGATATGTTACTAAGTCATATTTTAAAATTAATTTTAAAACATTTGAATTTTAGAAGCTTAAGTTGTGAATTTTAATTTGGATTGAACAGAATGAACAACTTCTGACGGAATGAAAATAGAGGCAGAAATATCAACAGTTTCTTTCAATAAATTTGTTAATAATAAAATGAATGGGAAGTATTCACATGTAGAATCACTGACACCTCAACATCCTCAAAGGTGTGGCTTTCTATCAATTTTAATTTTCTTCATCATTTTATTTATTTTATTCATATCTATTTTTTCTCCAATCATCTCTCTCTCTTATAAAGTGCTGCGGTACCTCACAAGATCTGACCACCTTTTGTTTGTTTGTTTGTTTCTTTAGATTTTATATCGTCTTATTTACCTTTGACCAGGTAGATATTCCTACCTACACTGGCTGTCTCAGTATTCATCATTCACCTCCCAAACCCCATTCAGTGCCATCCTCGTTAACCATCCTCATCTAAACTATCTTCCATCCATAATCCCATGGTCCTTGCTCGTAATCTTTATCTGGACCTTTTTACAACATTGCTGGAGTCCTTTCTCCAGGCCCACGTGATTCCTTTTCCACATTAACCCATAGTGGAGTCTTCCTTCCTCCTTTCTCCCTCTCAGTCTGTCTCCCTTGATTCCTGCCCCTCCTTTTTTATTATATGGAAATGCTTTTCCCCCTTTTTCTATTTATTCTTTTATTTATTTATTTATCTATTTATTTATTTATTCATTATTTTATTCACTCACTTATTTACCATTTAAAATTATTTATTTACTTTACATCCCAATATTATTCCAGTCCATCGTCTCCTCCTATTCCTACACTCACTCTATCTTTCTTTTATCCCCTCTCCTCAGAAAAAAGAGAAGTCCCCCAACCAACCCACACCACCACATCAAATCTCATCAAGGCTGAGTATATTCTCTCCTCTGTGGCTTGGAGAGGCACCCCTGCCAGGAGGAAGTCATAAAAAAAAAAGCAAAAAAAATTATGTCAGAGAAACCCCATATCCCCTTAATAAGGGTCCTTCATGAAGCCTGAGCTGCCCATCAGCTACTTCTATGTAGGAAGCCTAGGTCCAATCCATACACAGTCCTTGGTTGTTGCTTCAGTCTCCTCAAGCCCCACCAGGGCCTGGTTAGTTGGCACTGCTGGTCTTTTAATGGAGCTCCTGTCTTTCCAGGCCATTCTATCCTTCACTACAGTTTTCCATCAGGAGCTTTCCCCAGTGTTTGGCTGTGAGTCACAGCATCTATTTTGAACTATTGCTGGGCGGAGTGTTTCAGAAGACAACTGAGCTAGGCTCCTGTCTGCAAGCATAGCAGAGTAACTTTAATATTGTCAGGAGCTGGCTGTCTCCCATGGGGTGTGTCTCAGGTAGATTCAGGTATTGGTTGGATATTCTGTCAAACTTTGCTCTGTCTTTATTCTTGTGCATCTTGTAGGTAGGGTACATTTTGGTTTGAAGATTTCGCAGGTGGGTTGTTGTTTCCCTCCAAACACTAGGAGCCCTCTCTACTTAGAGAGTATCATTTCATTCTCTATTATCTCTGCTACTAGGAGTCTCAACTACAGTCACTGCTATATCCTTCATGAAGCATACACTGTCTTAGGTCTCCAGCTAGTCACAGAGATGCCTTTCCCATGCTTTCTCTTCTCTCTGCAGGCCCTCTGTCCTCCCATCCCTGCTCTCCCCAGAATCTGATCCCCATCCTCATTTTTCTCTGACCTCTCTTGCCTACCTTGGCCCCTCTCTCCAACCAATTCTGCTGTCTATTCTATTTCCTCTTCTGAGTGAGATTTAAGCATCTTGCCTTCTTTCCTCCTTGAAATCTTCTTAGATCTGTGGATTACAGTATGTTTGTCCTGTAGTACATGGCTAAAATCTGCAGTGTACCTCTTCATGCCACCTAAAGGTTTAGAAATAGTTTTGCAGAGGTGGCAAATGTATAGATGTGAAGATTCATCAAATAAATTATGATTTTGGTTTTATAATTCAAATTCTTAGACTATTCTTAATGAAAAAAATGAAGAAGGGTAAATCAAAGCAGGCTAAATTATTATAACATTTTACAAAGAGATAATCTAGCAGTCTTATATCAAAGCATGTCTGTAAAGAAGACTTTAAAATTTGTGAGTGTTGTACTAATTTGAAAATAGCAAATAATAGGGGATACAATTCGGAAAGAAAGAAGTCAAAGTATCACTGTTTGCAGATGATATGATAGTATACATGAGTGACCCAAAAATTCAACCAATTTATCAACCTATTTAGTTGATAAATAGCTTCAGCAAAGTGGCCACATACAAAATTAACTTAAAAAAAAAAACTCAGTAGCCCTCCTGTATACAAAAAACAAAAGGTATGCGAAAAAATTTAGGGAAACTACACCCTTCACAAGGGCCACTAATGACAGAGTACCTTAGTGTTACTCTAAACAAACAAGTAAAAGACCTGTTTCAAGTCTCTGAAGAAAGAAATTGAAGAAGATATCAGAAGATGGAAAGATCTCCCATGCTCATGGATATGTAGGATTAACTGAGTGAAAATGGCTATCCTGCCAAAAACAACCTACGGATTTGATGCAATTCCCATTAAAATACCAAAAAAAAAAAAAAATTCTTTACAAAACTTGAAAGAAAAATTCTCAACTTCATATGGAAAAACAAAACCCCAGAATTGTTAAAACAGTCCTTTAAAATACAGTTCATCTGGAGTTATCTCCATTGCTGATCTCAAGACGTACTACAAAGAAATAGTGGTTAAAACTGCATCAGGCTGGCATGGAAACAAAATGGTGGATCAATGGAATCAAAGATAAGACCTAGAAATAAACCCACATACATACTTGATCTTTAACAATGTAGACCAAACCATACAAGGAGAAAAAAAATCAGCATATTCAAAAAATGGTCTGGTCTACATCTAGAAAAATGCAAATAGATACATATTTATCACCCTGCACAAAATTAAGGTCCAAGTGGATCAAAAACCTCAATATAGAACCAGAAACAATAAATCTGTTAGAAGAAAAATGGGGAGGAGCCTTGACCACACTGGACCAGGAGAAAACTTCCTGAAACTGAAAAGACAACCTCATAAAACTGAAAACCTTCTGTAAAGCAAAGGACACTGTCTTCAGAAGAAAACAACAGTATAGAGACTGGGAAAGTACCTTCACCAACCCTGTATCTGACAGAGGGCAAATATCTAAAATATACAAAGAACTCAAGAAGTTAAACAGCAACATATTAAGTAATCCAATTAAAAAAGGGGTACAAGAGGAGATCCAAGATGGCTGCCACAAGAGGATACTGTGTCTGAGGAGTAGGACAGCAGAAACATAGCAGCGACCAGGAGACTGAACTCTGGGACCTAAAACACCAGCATCTGTGGTTGCCAGGTGAGCAGAACTCGTACAGTGAGGAAATCAAGTGGGAAAATCCTAGGGACACCCAGCTATTCCCTGGAAAAATCTCCAGACCAGCAGCGCACAGCTCTGATCTGAGCAAGCAGCTGCACTGGGCACCAGCAGCTGCCATACCAGACTGGGTCACACAGTCTCCGGTCCAGACTGAGGAGGACCTGGGTACCATTTTGACTGACCTACACACTGACACACATACTGCTAGGGTTGTCCAGCAACTATCTCAGCCCCTATGTGTGTTCACTGACCAGACTGAGAGGGCCTAGGAGACCATTTTGACCGGCCTGCACACTGCAGGCACACACTGTTCGCGTCAGGCAGTAACCACCTCAGCCCGTGTGTGTGTGTGTGTGTGTGTGTGTGTGTGTGTGTGTGTGTGTTCACGGGCCAGTCTGAAAAGGACTCAGGTTCTGCTTCAACTGGCAGGCATATGGCAGGCACACACCGATCGCCTCCACCAGAACCACCTCAGACTGAGAGGGTCTAGGGGACCATCTTGACCAGCCTGCACACTGTGGCCCACACTCCTCGGGTCCACCAGCAACCACCTCAGTCCATGTGTGTGACCACGGGCCAGACTGAGAAGGCATCTGACACCATTACAGACAGACCTGCATACAGCGGGTGCACACTGCTCAGCAACTGCTGCAACCACTCCAGACCCACTGTGTGTGCCCCAAATGTCATCTCGGACCATGGTGCACAGCCCCTGGCCCAGAAGGGGGCACCAAGTCTCCAGTCCAGGGGAGAGCCTTTAATAGCAAGCCCAGGGAAGAGATCAGAGCCCCAGCTGACATCTCAAACCAGGACACTCAGCCTCTAGCACAGAGTAAGGATCCAAGCATCCAGACAAGAGGGGTGACCACGCTGCCGTGCTCAGAGCTTCTAGCACAGAGCATGAGCCAGGCACACAGAGCCCACAACAGAGTTCAACTGAGACAACAACACATACTAACATACCACTGGAACTCCCTGATATTCTTGGAGAATACTCCTGACACAAGAGATTGACAGTTCCAGTCTGAAGTTCAGCCTTAAAACACAAACAGCTCCTTGATTATATATAAACAAATGCCCAGAAATTGGCAAAAGAACTCACCCAACAAAAATCAGGACATCACAGTCCCACCAGAAACACCCATAAGCAGTGGAGATTTTAATTCACAGGAGACACAGGAAAATTATGTTAAAGCTATGATTATGCAGATATTTGTTCCTATGGAGGAACAAAAAGAGAGACAAAAAGAGGAAATGAACAAGGCCCTCAAAGAAATTCAGAAGAATTTAAGTTCCCACATAGAGGAACAATTAAAGATAAACAGAGAGGAAACAACCAAAATAGGAGACACAGTCAATTGGATGAAGGAAACGGTACAAAGCATGAAAACTGAATTAGAATCTATAAAGAAGACACAAAGGGGGAAGAACCTGGAACTGGAGAACTTAGAGAAAAGATCAGGAACCACAAAGGTAAGCATCACCAATAGAATACAAGAGATGGAAGAAAGAATCTCAGGAGCTGAGGATACGCTGACTGAAATAGATTCCTCACTCAAGGAAAAAATAAAAATTGGAAAAGTCCCAAACACAAAACATCCAAGAAATTAAGGATGCCATCAAAAGACAAACCTAAGAATAATTGGAATACATGAAAAAGAAGACTCCAGACTCCAAAGACCAGAACATATTTTTTAGAAAATCATAGAAGAAAATTTTCCCAACGTAAAAAAGAAATGTCCATAAATATACAAGAAGCCTACAGAACACCAAATAGACTAGACCAGAAAATTAATACCTCTCGTCACATCATAGTCAAAACACTAAACCTACAAAACAAAGAAAAAATATTAAAGGCACATATGAACAAGTAACATATGAAGGTAGTCCAATCAGACAAACACCAGACTTCTCATCAGAAACTATGAAAGCCAGAAGGGGTTAGGCAGAAGTCATGCAGTCTTTAAGGGAACACAGATGCCCAACCGAGACTACTATACCCAGCAAAGCTTTAAATCAACATAGATGGAGAAAACAAAATTTTCCATGACAAAACAAAATTCATGCAATACCTACACAGCAACCCAGCCCTACAGAAGGTACTAGAGGGAAAACATCAGTCCAACGGAAACAAATATAGCAAAGAAAATATAGGATACAGATAATTTCCCAAGGACAACAACAACAATAAATCAATGAATCACAGTAAGACCACCAACTCCACAATAAAAGGAATTAACTGTCATTGGTCACTATTATCTATCAACATCAATGGACTCAACTCTCCAATAAAAAGACATAGACTAACAGAATGGTTGCGGAAACAGGATCCAACATTCTGCTGCATCCAAGAAACACACCTATGCAACAAAGATAAACACTGCCTCAGAGTAAAAGGCTGGAAAACCATTTTCCAAGCAAATGGACCCAGAAAACAAGCTGGGGTAGCAATCCTAGTATCTAATAAAATAGACTTTCAACCAAATTTAATCAAGAAAGATGAGGAGGGGGACTTCCTTCTCATCAAAGGAAAATTCCAACAGGGGGACATCACAATTTTGAACATTCACGCCCCATATACAAGACCACCTACATATGTAAATCAAACATTATTAAAACTGAAATCACA
>JAQQSO010001928.1:0-14835 GCA_028658305.1 Pachyuromys duprasi
TGAAAAGCTTCTGTAAGAAAAGATTTTAAAATCTCTTTTCAACAACGCCACGAAACACTACACCCAAGGCTACTGCTTCATTCTTTAAGATTAAAATACACATTTACAAGATTAAAATTTAGAAAGTGAGTTAAAAGCTACCGTTTCTAGGAACTAAAAAGTGCGATTGGACTGAACAAGTTTAGCAGGCAGGATAATATGAGCACTTCACCAGTGACTCAGGATGCTGACGGAACCCAGAGGCCAGAAACACTACACAGCAATTAGAGTGGTAGAACATTGTTATGCCACACACGTAAGTTCTCCCACAAAACTGTTGTGGTATTAGAAAATTTTAATGGCAACCAGAGTAAATACGCATCTTCATACTAAAATTTGTCATCACCACATAGGCACAAAGGAAAATGATTGTGTTTAAACACAGTTTATGGCATTAAACTTGATCAAATAGTGGTTTCATTTGCAAAACAGTCCCATTCTCTGCAGAGTGTTTCCAGGAATAAAAGACAGCTACTGTAAGTCTAGTACAAAAGAAGAAGAAAAGCACCTAGAATTAACACCAAAATACTTCTCCTGGAAGGAAATCTACTGAGTTGTGAAATAATCCTTCAATGAGGTAATTATGCTTAATTTTCAAAGCAAAATGTCTGGTGCACTGTCCTGAGAACTTTTATTTTATTTTGTTTTAATTATCTGAAAATGCTGAATGGTTTTAAGCCAAAGTCTTACTTGGACCAATGAATTCTAATGAGAACTTCTGCCTTCCTACCAGTTCTAAGGATAAAAGGATTTAATGAGAAAATGATGAAACAGAGAGTTGGTTTCAAAATCATTTCTTTTTCAACAAAGAAGCTATTGATCTTGAGGAAGGGGTGGCTAAGCAGAGGAAGACATTTCTTTGATTTCAAAGGTTTGATATATTTGAAATTTTATTAGGACTAAAATGCTATTCACTTGCACTAATTATTTTGAAAAGATGATATTTGGAAGATGTATTTGTTCTAGTGTATTAATAGAGGTGGCTAATTAGGATTGCATGGATATTATTTTCAATGTACATCCTAAAAAACACTTGGGGGCTATGTAGAGGTCCATGTGTAGGTAAGTTTTTGAAAATATTTGGATAACCCTTTGAAAGTTAGCCTATGTTTATAAGCTCCATGCTTAATTTTTATCATGTATGTTCAGGGTAAGATGATAATGCTCACAGTTGTTAAAAGGCTCCTTTTAGCTATGTTTCTTTCTAAATCTTGATCTAAAAATTATTATTATTAGTGGAGGGGTAGAGAAATGGCTTGCCTCTTCAGAGTGCTTGCTGATATTGCAGAGGAGCTGGATTCAGTTCTGAGAACCTAAATAAAGGCTCACAGCCACCTGCAATCAGGTGAGAGATCAGACATACTATCTGGGCTCCATGGGCACCCATATGCAAGTAGAGTACAAACCAACAAACAGGCACACATACAAACACATAAAATAAATAAAAGTAAATTCAGAAATATTTCTTACACAGCAAAAATAATACTTAACTATGTAAAGTATAAAGAAAAAAGTTTTTGTTAGGGGACCATAGCAAGGGAGAAGAGAACTGCTATCCATGAATCATCAGAACTCATGAACATTCTGCTTCCTATTTCTCTGTCTTTAAGAAAATACATAGTCAACAAACATTTGTTCAGTGAATAAAGCATGCATACAAGGTAGTGTTCTTTCTTTTCACATCCTGGCTGTCAATCCTGAAAGTGGTTCTCCATGACTTTTGCCTTCCTGAAATTTATATTATTTTGCAGATGCTGTTTTTTTTTCATTATATCAAGATTTGTTAATGTGATGAAGAGAATAGGTCTCATAAAAGTGACAAATCGTGGGCCACAAACCATTGTTTAGTCTGTTTAGGAAGCTTTACCAACTTACTGTACACTACATGACTGAAAAAAATCTACTCCTCACTCTTCTATTGTATGAAAAATACATGACCGAGTTAATGGCAGATCATGTCTCTCATGAGGACATACTTCTTGGCTTGGATCTTTCTTTCTTTCCTTTTTTTTACTGTATTTTACATTATTATTTATTACAATTTTTTCACTTTGTATCCCTCCTCCCTTGGAAAGCAACAGGATAGAAGAATATTGAATCCATTGACTATTCATCACTCTCATGATCTACTTAACTCTCAAACATTTATTTTCTAATACCTTCATATGGGGAGTTATGATTTCAGGATACAAATTTTGGAGTGGCATAGCCATTCAGTTCACAGCTGTACACTCACTTCTGCACTGAGCTGCCTTGACGATCAGAGTAGAGGTAGGAATTGTGTAAGGGTACTCAAGCAATCTCACAGAGATGCCCACATGAAGATTAGAACTCCAACAACCAACAGCTGTGCACTGGTGATGTGATATGCTTAAGAATTGGGTCTCTCATCCTCAGGCAAGCCTTTGTGAGCCTGTCACCGGACAGCAGCTGAATCGTAAGTTTCCAGGAGACTCCAGAGCATCTAACATTTGTCACCCTCAAAAAGAGAGAGGAAAAAAATGTTCATTTATATCATTAAACTGTTATTTTTGTATAAAAACAGATAACACAGTCTTTTATATATAAGGAAGATTTAGGATGTGCTAAATTATTATGTTTTGAAAGATAAATATATGTGCATTCAAAAGAACGTGCTACATCACTCTTATCTTAAAATCCAAAAAAAATATAGTATCTTCACCAATTTTAAAACTTTCTCACTTGAAAATGATACAATTTTCATTGAACAGTTACTATGAAACAATGATCAGACATGACCTCGGCACTTACTTTGGTATTACTAGTCATCTGCTTCGCATGAAATTCAGGTGTCACAGCCTACGTTTCAAGTATTCTAGTGGCTCTCTCTTAAGTAGCCTGAGAAATGAGTGGAAAAAGTAATAACTCAACGAAAGTTAAGATTGACTGCAGCAAGACTATGAGCAGGACATCAAGATTCCACTTCTCCAGAACTGTGTGCTCTGTGAATGAACAGGAGGCAGCAGACTGACAGGCATACTTGTCACATCCTCAGTAACTGTTCACTGAAGGACCTCAGTGGAGCTAGGATTCTCACATATGCACCATATTCGACTATTGTTTAGTAATGGAATAAAATTCTGCAAAATTTCTATACTCCTTCAAGAACAGATTAAGTACCAGTACTGAGCATATACAATATCTATATGTCCTCTATTTTAAAGCAATTTTACTTTCTGAGTGTTAATATTATTCATTTCCCCTTCCTTGGCCTCCTTTCAAACTCATATATATACTCCTCCTTGTTCTCTTTCAAATTTGTGACCCTATTTTTTATTGTCACTGATTTTTTTATTTACAGTTTATTTACTTTGTATCCTGGACACAACCTCCCAGCACCCAGGTCCTGCCCACCCTCTTTCTTTTCTACTTTCCTGACCTTATTTTAATTATGGTTACATACACTCCTTAAATGTATAAATAAACCCAATGCAGCTGATACAATATTACTTTTATGAATGCTTTCAGGACTCCTTCCTGAGGAAAACTATTTCTCCTGCTCTCAGCATTCCTTAGTTGCCTATAGTTCTTTTGAGGCCAACTGTGCTTTCTCCATGTCCTTTGCCATGTCTATTACTAGTGTCCTTTCTCAGCTCATATTAAGGCATTTATGAATGTAGTTTCTGATATTCTTAGGTACAGTCTCACAGCAGACTCTCTGTTCTTCCTTTAAAAAGCCTTTAAAAAACCTTTGCCTGTATCTTACATTCATTGTACATAGCTGTGCTGCATAAGGAAATTTTAGTGTAAGTACAAGTTATACACTGACCATATTCCTTCCTTTCCTTTCTGACCCTCTTTTATATTATTATTCCTCTCTTATCCCAGTGTTCACCTACATAGTTTTACTTCTACTTTGATGCCATACGTAGATACAGAGTTTTAGGCATCCACGTAAACTCTTGGAACCATGACTGAGAGAAAATATGGATGTTTTTTCTTTCAGAGGCTGGTGTTATTTGCTTGGTATTCTCTCTACTTGCTCATATCTCCCTGGATGACAAAACTTTGTTCTTTTTTTTTATGTGCCCTATTTAATATTTAAATAAACAAAGAGATATTTCTCTTCAGTGTCTCAAGTGAATAATAAGGTGTGAGAAAGTGCTCTGTAAAAAGAATAAAAAGCACAGAATGCTTCTCCAGTGTTTCACTTTGAATAGCCAACTGGTCTAGGTGCTAGGGTCCCAGCAACACTGCAGTCAGTCACTCTGCAATATGTATTCAGCTATGTCCCTATAGGTCCATGCTATTTAGGAAGACTACCACTTAGTCAGGTGGTTGTAGGAGATACAGGAAGAAATAAACCTCCTATTAATGTTTTTTTATGTAATCACTAATAGAGCTTTAAGAACTTTTAAATCAGCCTCTGTTTCATTGTATGTATTTTCATTCTATGTAAATTCTGTTTTAGTGAAAGAAACACACACACACACACAGCTGAACTGTTTTTCTCAGAGCTAGGAAGTTGTAAAACATTTAATTAATTTGCATTGGCTTCTTTTGAAAATGCTAATGACTATTCCATTAGTTAGGCCTACTAATAATTTATAATCCATGTAAATTAGTTTGAGCAGGATATGTTCTTCTCTCTGCCTCCTTACATGTGATGGGGTAGAACTGCCTCCAGGGAATAGAAATGATTGGGAAGCAGGTGTGGTGTTATTGAGAAAGAAGTTTTGAGATAGCAGGAGGCTACAATAAGAAAATAAATGTTTGGAAATGGGAATCGAGACAAAATAAGGCTCCAGACTCAAGAGGAATGAGCAGAATAGTTAGCACAGCTACAGAAAGAAGAATTCCAGGAGACACTGTGTCTAAGATTCAGGAACTTGTAACTGCTATAAACGATTTTTAAAATATGTAGTAGAATTTTTTTCACTACCGGTTTACTTAATTTTTTTCCTTTTTAAAAATTTATTTAGTTTTTTATTAATTACAATTTATGCACTTTGTATCCCAGCAGTAGCCTCCCCCCTCCGCCCCTCCCAATGCCACTTGCCCTCCTTTTTCTCCTCCCATGCCTCTCCCCCACTGATAGGGGAGGTCCTCCTCCCCTTTCCTCTGACCCTAGCTTATCAGGTCTCATCAGAACTGGCTGCATTGTCTTCCTCTGTGGCCTGGTAAGGCTGACCTCCTCCAAACTCCCATGGAGAGGTGATCAAAGAGCCAGCCACTGAGTTCATGTCAGAGACAGTCTCTATTCCTCTTACTAGGGATCTCACATAGAGACTGAGTTGCCATGGGTTGCATAGTAGAAATTTTTACTGAGTCATATTCTTGTATCCCCCAAAATATAAGAAACTTGACTTCTCAAATTTCACTTTTCTCTTTCCATTCTCTGAAAGGCATAAAATGGGTATTTATAATGAAAGACATCCTAGAGGTGGTTTTCTTGCAGTCCAGGCATGAATGTATGGAGTATAGAAGGACTTGAAATATGTTTTCTACCCTTCTTTGGAATGTCTTCATCAATCGAAGAAATAAAAAGATTAAAAACCAGGACTGAAAATTGGCACCTGTCCAGATCTAGGTCAAACTATTGGATAATATGCCTACAAAGCAAGTTTTCTCCTGGTGTGTGGGCTTCAACACCACTCTGAAAGGTCCATGTTAATGACCCAGTAATTGTTTTAATAGCTCTTCAGTCAAGCGTGAAGTGTTGTAGTTGACATGTCAGCAATGTATGAAGTATGGTAAGTTTGCTTCCCTCTGCTATTGCTGCTGTAGCCAGGGTATCATTAAGCATTCCTGCTCACATTTTAGCTTTCTTATCAATAAAAATTTATATACTGTTTCCATAAAACTTGTCTCTGAGTGTCTGAGGAATTTTCTGTACAGGTTGTTTTGTGAGAGGAATGTTGAAGGAATGCTTGATGAGTTAGGAGTTTATTGCTGTTTTCTTATGCAGCTTCTTAGCTAGGCAATGGAGTCATTTCTGTCAAAGTCTCTCTGCCTCCTTCCATTGAAGTAATCATCTAAAGTCCCAGAGGTTATTAATAAAACATTTGCCCAGATACATATCCAATTGATATTTTTGATTAAAAAATTCAGAGACATTTATTATATTCTATGTGTAAGAGGCCTTTCTGGCCACTAAAAATATAAAATTGAACAAAATATAAGATAGTATACATATTATACCCTAGTGAAAGAGCTAGATGTGTATATACCTAGTGCATAAATGTAGTACTTTACATGAGCAAAATACAACTCTGGAATCTGTTATGTGATGTCATAGCAGATTAACATAGACTGTACAGTTTTTATGTACTACAGATTTGTTTTGTAAGGGTTCTGGAATTTTTGGAGGTCCAAAGCTAAGGTTCCCACATCAGATACAGGCCTTCTTGATTAGGGCATGGATAGGACATGACATGGTGACACTGCACTTAAGAGACCACAGGAGGGAGATGGCCCAGCTCTTGCAACAGCCCCCACTTCCACGAGCACTGCACGTGTCCTTCCATGAAGGCACAACCTCTTTCTAAAGGTCATACCTTTTAAGAAGCCTGCAACCATAGCATACGGAGCATAAATAGTGGTTAAGATCTTTATTAGCTTGGTCAGCGAAATCTGGTATCTATGCAAACTGAGAGGAGCCAGGCAATTCTAATCAGAGTCATGTAGCCTCCATGGACGCTAGCTAATCACAGTCGAGGTCCTGTGTTGAAGGGGTCTGGAGTGTACTGCCATACCATTCCGACAGTTCTATTCTATTCTGATTGGGCCTGGTTGATATTTGAATAAGCTGGGGTAGTCTATCTGTTTGGCTAGTCTGATGCCATGAAAGGCTTTTTTTCTCCACTTTGTCTACTAGGCCTGAGTATCTGTCTCTTAGAGTTCACACAAAGAATTCCTGGAAAAGCCGCAACCTGAGGACAACCAATCAGCTTACAGGTCAAGTTGACCAAAAACTAAATTTATGAATACTTTATGTTATGAACACTTTATGACCTCGCTGTTTCCAAAGTAAAGTGCAGCCAGCCCTAACCAATCAAATGAAAGGTCAATGCATGAGTAAAAACCAAATATCAATGAGTCAACAAAGTCTCCAGTAACTAGGAAAAATTCCTAAGCAATAAGCCAATTCTGAATCCCCAAAACTCTTATGTCATTTCTGACCAATTAGTTTAAGAGTTACCACACAAAGCCCCTAACTGTCTATAAAAAGAGCCTTCTAGGTCACTTTAATGGTGATCCCAGCATGCAGTAACTTCTGCAGAATTAAAGTTCTTTGTTCTTGTATACTACCTGAGTCTGGGGTCCTTCTCCAGCAATTCTCATACCCTAACCAAAAAAAAAAAAAAAAAAAAAAAGAAAAAGAAAAACTGAAAGAAGTAAGAGAAATGACCAGTAAGTCGTCTGGTAGAAAAAACTTGCAGACAGAAGATACAGGAAAAGTCCTCAAGGTGAGAGAATATCTAATATACAGGAACAAGGAGTCCAGTATGGATGAAGAGTGAATACAGAAAACATTAGAAGACAAGGTCAGAGAGGTGAGAAGTGGAGGAAGCAGAACTTGTAGGACCCCACAGCAATGGAAAGACCAGAACAAGTTTTACTTATCAAGAGCTAAGAGAGTTCTAGTAAGGAACTGTTCAGTCTGAGCTATGATAGTGTGTGAGAGAGACAGAGATTTTCTAAGATAAAGGTGGTAAAGGAGAAATTAGTCAGGGAGGAAAATTCAATTACCCAAAGAGGACACAGTGAACTAGGATTCCTATAAGGCAGAGTGGGTGAAAAGCAATTGATTGTCCACTTTTGGAAAAGTTGGAGGCACAGTAGAGGGTAACTGTGGACTTAGAGACAAAGTAAAGATGATTATAAGCTATTTAATATGGAAGGACATTATCAACTTTCCATAGATGAGCTGGGGAGTACTGAGTACTCACCACGGGACAGATACAGACTACAGTGAAGCCAGGGGGTAACACAGTCAGAACTGAAGGCCTACACAGGAGACAGTTTCTCCTATTCAACAGATACTACATGCTCTTCTCTTCCTAGTTACAAGAGAAGAGGCATGATGTTTGTAACTGCACGGGTTGTTTTGTAACACATAGGTTATGCATAATTTGTGATTTAGGCATGAGTGAAATGGTTCTTGAAAATGCAGTAGCTGGGGATTGAGCAAAGTGTGACTGGCATAAAGAAAGGCGCAATAACAGTTATCATGCTTAGACTTGACAATCGGAGGGAAGGAGTGCAAGAGCATACAAAGTACTGTAACTACAGCTTCAGATCTGGGGTGTTCTATAAGAGCTGACAGAGGGATCTTGGAACAAATTAGGCCTTTACAGACCTCAAGCTGAATTGAAAAGATACAGCAGAACAACTTTACTAACTTCCCAGACTTTGATCTCTTACTGCCATTGTGCTTACAGAAGCCACAGGGTAAAAAAAAGCCCAGGTGACAAACTCTACAGAAGGTAACCTAATATGGGGAGGCATGGAACTGAGGCATAGCGGAGTGAACTTAGCTCTGGATAGGTGTAGACATAGAACATGTTTGCAAGAGGGTAAGGTAGGAGAAATTAAAAAAATAAGAATCTTAGATTCTCAGTGATATTTCTGTATGTGCTACACTTGAAAACATCAATTTCATTTCAATTCCTCTTTACTTTGAAATAAATTTATACTGAAATAAATACTCAGTAAATAGTTCTTAAATAGCCTTTACCTAGCACCATCCCCAAATCTTGCATCTGTATGATCACTAATAAAAGCATTAGAACTAAGGATTAGTATTAGTAAACTACCATTAACTAAGCTGTGTATTTGGACTTTTACAGGTCTTTCTACTAATATGTTTGGTTGTTGTTTTTGTAGAAATGCTGAATTCAATATCCCAAATGGAATTTAATTACACCTGTTAATCTCTTTATTTCTGTTAAGATTTACTGATGTTTTATGATCTTCATACTTCTGGAGACTACCAGTCTTCTGTTTAGTTGAACACTCTATAATTCATGTTGGAGTCAAATTCTCAAATTTCAGTGAATCTTTCTCGGAGGATCATATTTGTGTGTATGTGTGTGTGTGGGGGGGGTTGCTGTGAATTTGTCTTTTATCACATTACCATTATTTCACAGTTTTTCTTATCACACAACTACTAATTTTACTGATTGCACAGAAAGTCAGTTTTTCACAGATAACATGTTGCTCTAATTTTCTTGCTGTTTCTACAATAAAATATCCTAGCCAAAAGGAACTGTGCTTTGATTGAGAGCTGTCTCCCTTGTGAATTTGAGTGCTTGCTTGTTCCCTCTTAGGGACGCTGTTTGGGAAGGTGCAACTTGAAGCTATGGGGCCTTTCTGAGGTAAGCATATCACTGGGGTAAGTGTGGAGGTTTTGTAGCCCAGCCCTACTTCCTGTTCTCTCTCCCTGCTTCGTGTGTGAAGGAAATGTGACTCCCATCCTTCCTGACTTCCAAGGCAGCTACTGCACCAGCTGCCACACCTTCCCAGGTGTGATACACTCAATCCATCCAGCATTGTCTGTCCCATAAGTTATTTTTTGATGGTATTTTATTTCAGCATCAGAAAAGTAACTAATACAGCAATTTAGGAAGGACAGAGTTTAATTGGCTTGTAATTCCAAGTCACAGTCTATTGCTGAGAGAAGACAATAAAGAAAATCAAGATGAGACCTGGTCACTGTCCATCACTAAATGAAGTCAAGGCAGGAAAAAGGACCTGAAGGCAGGCCTGTTTCCTGTTCTAAAGAGTATTACCTGTAGCCAAGAAACTCACTGCACAGCTGAAGAAGGATAGTAGAAACCATGAAGGGTGTTGCTTTGAGGCTGGTGGGAGTATATCAGCCACTTTATAATTCTGAGCCACCTGCCTATGTAATGGTGACGCCCACAGTAGATCTGGTCTTCACCAATTAACAGTGAAACCCCTACACAAATACACACACACACACACACACACATACATCCACAGGACAACCTGATGTAGACAATTATTCAACTGAGATTCTTTTCAATTCTAGATTGTGTCCACTTGGCATTTAAAGTGCTAACCAGAACACACAATATCATCTGGGTTTCAACTATTCTTTTACTCTTTCTCAGTTTTTGCTTTATTGGAATTGTGTGTGTGTGTGTGTTTCAAAATAAAAGCAATATTCCTTTAGTAAAGCCATCCCAGTACAGCTTTAAGAGACGACAATTCTCT
The DNA here is from genome assembly GCA_028658305.1 of Pachyuromys duprasi. Taxonomy (NCBI): domain Eukaryota; kingdom Metazoa; phylum Chordata; class Mammalia; order Rodentia; family Muridae; genus Pachyuromys; species Pachyuromys duprasi. The sequence goes on from JAQQSO010001928.1 coordinate 10,243, forward strand.
TAAAGAAAATGTGTGAAGGAAATGTTCTTCTCGTGGACAATGGGTCTCTGAAACCATAATGGCCTTTACTGACAACAAGGTGGGCAGAGAAAAAACTTATAAGAAACAACACACATTCCCTCTGAAGACAGGAAACAAAAGCAAACCTGCCTGGCATAAACAGCCTCGCCTTTAAGTTCTACTGAAGCATGGGTCTTGTCCTGTCATTGCTTTGATCTTTGGCAATACACTTGCTCTCTCATTTTCCCACCTTCACGATCACTTAATGAATTCACTTATGTTCTGACCTTTTACAAAGGGACTTGCCATGTATTTTGCAAAAATGTACAAGGTTGCTATTGGGAATGAGTTAGGTATGTGAGAGTGTTTTGAGAACCGCAAATAATCTACAAGGGGAAGAAGCTATTGTGAGTGGTCTGGATTTCACCACTCATAAATTATCCTCCATTCCGATCACAATATACTGGAACCTGATTTTACTGAACATAAAATCCTTAATAGGAATAAATTTATTGGCCCTTTACGCCATTGTATGGATTTTTAAACCGCTGAATCCATTAATCTCTGTTTATATTTGCTTGTTGATTGTCAATATTCTTTAATAATAGGACATGCCTCACCAAGAACAAAGATTAAATTTTATAATAAATCTATGCCATTAAAATACTATGTACATTTCCAAACACGGAAATTAATGAAGATTCCAGAGGGACAACAGAGGTCTTTTAACAGCTCAGTGGCTTTTCAATGGTGTCTGTTCGGGGTCACCTAAAAGAGCTCTGACGGAACAGCTTCTACAGATTTCTCTAGGAAGTTAGTACATATATATCATGTTCTGTCCCCTAGCTCATGTAGTCAAGTGGAAAAAAAAAACCCAAACTGGTGTGGGTAGGATTAAATCACTTAACAATAGAGAACCAAGGGAACTCTTTGTAGTAGCACATCCTGCTACACAGGAGTCTTTCCCTTTGCAGACTCTTTGAAACATTTGAGACTTTTTGCAGCCTCTCTGCAGCTGGAACTCATGCCAGAGCACATCCCACCTCTGCGGGCTTTGGTACACAGCTTTGCTTCTTTTCCTCTTGGCTCTCTCTCTAGGCATCTAATTGATTGGGATGAGGATGGGCTCTCCTTCTGTTGTCAGTTTTATTAGTAGAAGATGATTGGTCTAAGTTTCAGAGACAGACATCCTGCTTTTGATGTGTGTAGACACAGCAGGCATTCTCTCTATGTGTGTCTCTCTCAGTCTAAATTTTCATACAGTGAATGTAACCCAGAAAGTATTTATTAACTAATAAAAATGACACATTATATTTTGTGATCTCATACTAATATCAAAGCAAATCTATGCTTTAATGGAAAGAGTCTCACTGCTTCACTAGCATTCCATGTTTTATCTCTGCTTATCAGCATTAATCAGAAACTAAAGTATGCACTTACATTGACATGGTAATATTGGCCTTTTCTTTGAATGTATCCCACAGACAAACTGGCAAATATGCAACAACAAAGAAGTTTTTAGAGCATCATAGGGACACGCAATTTAGCTCAGGGTATGGTGGAACTTGTGAGATCCTGAACCCAAACTGGTACTGAAAAGAAGAGGCGATTACAGCACCATTGTTTGTAAACACCATTCTCTTTTTAAAAGTAAAAAATGGGGGGAGATCTAAGATGGCTGCCACGAGAGGACACTGAGGCGTAGGACAGCAGTAACAATGCAGCGACCAGGAGACTGAACTCTGGGACCTAAAACACCAGCATTTGTGATTGCCAGGTGAGCAGAACTCTTATGGTGAGGAAATCAAGTTGGAAAATCCTAGGGACACCCAGTTATTCCCCAGAAAAAACTCCAGGTGACCAGCAGCGGCGGCGCACAGCTCTGATCTGAACAAGCAGCCACACTGGGTGCCAACAGCTGCCGTTCCAGACTGGGTCACACAGTCTCCGGGGCAGACTGAGAAAGCCCCGAGGAACCGTTTTGACAGGCCTGCATACTGTGGGCGCATACTGCTCGGCTCTGCTGGCAACCACCTCAGACCAAGTGTGTGTGTGTGTGTGTGTGTGTGTGTGTGTGTGTGTGTGTACATGGGACTGAGAGGGCCTAGGGGACTGTTTCAAACACCTCAGTCCATGTGTGTGTCCACAGGCCAGTCTGAGAAGGCCCCGGGCACTGTTTCAACCGGCAGGCATAAGGCAGGCCCACACCAATCGGCTCCACCAGAAACCACTTCAGTCGGTGTGTGTGTGTGTGTGTGTGTGTGTGTGTACACGGGCAAGACTGAGAGGGCCTAGAGGACCGTTTCGACCAGCCTGCATACTGCAGGCACACACTGCTCGGCTCCACCAGCAACCACCTCAGTCCATGTGTGTGTCCACGGGCCAGACTGAGAAGGCCCCAGGTTCCATTTCAGACAGGCCTGCATACAGCGGGTGCACACTGCTCAGGAACGCCTGCAACCACTCCAGACCATGTGTGTGTCAATGGGCCAGACTGAGAAGGCCCCAGGTTCCATTCCCCAGACAGGGCTGCATCAGGCAGGCACACTCCCCATGAAGACACTAGCCACCACCCCTGACTGGGACACATAGCATCAGGTCCAGACTGAGGTACCCCCAAATACCATCTCAGACCTTGGTGCACAGCCCCTGGCCCAGAGGGAGGCGCCAAGTCTCCAGTCCAGAGGAGAGCCCTTAACAGCAAGCCCAGGTCAGAGCATGGAGCCTCCTGACCAGAGCGGCACCTCCAGCTGACATCTCAAAATGGGACACTCAGCCTCTGGCACAGAGTGAGGAGCCAAGCCTCCAGACCAGAGGGGTGACCAGCCTGCAGTGTTCACAGCTTCTAGCACAGAGCACAAATCCAGGCACACAGATCCGACAACAGAGTTCAACTGATGCAACAACATACACTATCAAACCACTGGAACTCCTTGATCTTCTTGAAGAATTCTCCTGACACAAGAGATTTACAGTTCCAGTCTGAAGTTCAGCCTTAAAGCACAAACAACTCCTTGATTATATATAAACAAATGCCCAGAAGTATGCCTAAGAACTCACTCAACAAAAATGAGGACACCATGGCCCCACCAGAAACAACCAAAAGCAATGGGGATTTTAATTCAGTGGAGACACACGAAAATTATGTTAAAACTATGATTATGCAGATATTAGAGGAACAAAAAGAGGGACAAAAAGAGGAAATGAACAAGGCCCTCAAAGAAATTCAGAAGAATTTAACTGTCCACATACAGGAACAATTAAAGATATACAGAGAGGTAACAACCAAAATAGGAGACACACTCAATCAGATGAAAGAAACGATACAAAGCATGAAAACAGAATGAGAATCTATAAAGAAGACACAAACGGAGAAGAAACTGGAACTGGAGAACTTAGAGAAAAGATCAGGAACCACAAAGGTAAGCATCACCAATAGAATACAAGAGATAGAAGAGAGAATCTCCGGAGCTGAAGATATGCTGGCTGAAATAGACTCCTCACTCAAGGAAAATTAAAATCAGAAAAGTCCCAAACACAAAACATCCAAGAAATCAAGGATGCCATGAAAAGATGAAATCTAAGAATAATTGGAATAGATGAAAAAGAAGACTCCAGGCTCCAAGGACCAGAAAATATTTTCAAGAAAATCGTTGAAGAAAATTTTCCAAACTTAAAAGAAGAATTGTCCATAAACATACAAGAAGCCTACAGAACACCAAATAGAATAGACCAGAAAAGAAATACCTCTCATCCCATCATAGTCAAAACACTAAAGCTACAAAACAAAAAATATTAAAGGCAGCAAGGGAAAAGGGTCAAGTAACAAATGAAGGTAGACCAGTCAGAATCACACCAGACTTCTCATCAGAAACTATGAAAGCCAGAAGGGCCTGGGCAGAAGTCATTCAGTCTTTAAGGAAACACGGATGCCAAACAAGACTACTATACCCAGCAAAGCTTTCAATCAACATAGATGTAGAAAACAAAATTTTCCATGACAAAACAAAATTCATGCAATACCTACACAGCAACCCAGCCCTACAGAAGGTACTAGAAGGAAAACTTCAGTCCAACAGAAACAACTACACCAAAGAAAATATAGGATACAGATAATTCCCCAACGACAACAAACACAAAAAATCAATACATCACAGTAAGACCACTAACTCCACAATAAAAGGAACTAACAGTCATTGGTCACTATTATCTATCAACATCAATGGACTCAACTCTCCAATAAAAAGACACAGACTAACAGAATGGCTTTGGAAACAGGATCCAACATTCTGCTGTACCCAAGAAACACACCTATGCAACAAAGATAAACACTACCTCAGAGTAAAGGGCTGGAAAACTATTTTCCAAGCAAATGGACCCAGAAAACAAGCTGGGATAGCAATCTTAGTATCTAATAAAATAGACTTTCAACCAAAGTTAATCAAGAAAGATGAGGAGGGACACTTCTTTCTCATCAAAGGAAAATTCCAATAGGAGGACATCACAATTTTGAACATTTATGCCCCAAATACAAGACCACATACATATGTAAATCAAACATTATTAAAACTGAAATCACACATTGGCCCCAAC